>BMAV01016557.1:156244-173769 GCA_019973955.1 Trichonephila inaurata madagascariensis
CTCCAGGCAATTCTAAATGGAGGTTCAAGGATTACTGAAGAGATTTGCTCTGGCTTGCTTATATTACAGGAGTTAGATAAAGTCTGCTTCCTCCAGTGGTTACCTGCGCATGTTGACATTACAGGCAATGAAAACGCAGATAAACTGGTGAAAGAAGCTAGAAATCTATGGCGTTCCTGCTTTTATCGAAATGACTTTATTCACAAAGCTATTATAGTAACTCTGCACCGGAAATACGAAGCAGTTAACTATACGATCAAGCACACAAGCTGTGTGAATTAAAAAAAATCAGTTTTCGGTGTTCCACGAATTTGTTAACTATCGTTTTGTTAATGTTGAAAATAAAAGATGTTCATTTTTATTGCAAAAAGTCGTCGCTCATTCTCGATGTGTGTATGTAAACTTAACTTTCGTAATTAGCAACCTTCACCACTAAAACAAATTACGTGGTCCGTCGCCAAAAGCCCTCGTGTAGCTGAACAGTGCGACGTTAATATTCACTCACTCACTCACCACTAAAACATCCCTCACAAATCTTAATAATGACAGATTTGTCAACATTACTTTATTAGACGCAAATGCTGTCGCAAATTTTAAATTGAGAGAGAAGTCAATTCCTGTAAAGCATCAAATCTGTAATATAAGTCAGTGGAGACCGCCTTATAACAAAAACTATTGCTAGGCTAAGAACAGGTTATACAGAGGAATGAAGTTTGATAGGAATGGTAGAAGATTTTATAGGAATTATGATAACTGTTTAGATACAGAGCTAAACACCTGCTCATACTTTTGACTATCCATCTATTCTTCCTGCTCTACAAGAAATATGGGTCTTCTTTTCGTCAACAAATCTCTATGTGGACAATATTGAACAGATTGCCAGAATAGCCATCTGGGTCCATGGTACTATTTGACTTGGTCCCGTCATGGATACGACATCATCATCATCAACAACGAAAAAAAGATTTCAAAAGTGGATTTCCGCACAAAATGTTTTTTTCCCCTTTATAAACCATCTCTCTAAGCCAATGAGAAAAAAGAAACAGGAGAATTTAATACGAGTTGACTTGGAAAAAATATTACAATTCAGTTATATAAAACAGCTGACATTTATAATACTACTCTTGAGTCTGTATTTAAATTAAAACTTCAATTAAAAGTAATTTCAATTTGATTCTATTCTCTTAGTTGTATTTTTTAGCAATCTTCGGATTCTTTCAGATAAATGCTTATTTTTGTTATGCCTTTGAGACTGGGATTTTTATGTATAAATACTTTTGATTAAAATATGGAACTGTTAAATTCCTATTCTGATTTTGTATGCGTCTATACAATGCCGGATAATTAGGAACAAATAAAAGAGATTCTACTGGGACTTTATAGTGTTCTTTAAAATTTTCTCCTAACGACTGATTCAGAAATTAAATGAAGTTTGTTTAAGTTCATGCATATTTGCCTTAATTTCGAGAAGTGAAAATGGACTACGACGGTTAAGTTTCAAGGAAGTTAAGACATACAATGATTGGGAGTAGAATCATTACAAATTCTTGGGAAAATTTTTTAAAGAATCAGCCTGGAAATTATCTTTTCTTTTGAAAATAATCACAAAATCTTCAATAAAAACTTTATTTGAGAACTTTTTAGTTTCACTGACTTAGAAAGTAGAAATTTAAAAAACAGGTATAGGAGTTGCATATATACGACACATGTATAACATTAAATCATATGGCCAAAAAAAGAAATTAAATTATAAATTTCATTTTTTGTTTGTTTGCAACTATCTTTTGAAGTACTACATTTTCAATTAGTTATCTTAATATAAATACAATGCTTACATAGAATATCTATACATTCGCTTTCGGTGAATAATATTTTGGATTGTTCTTTGATCGAAGTAAGAGAACAAGTACAGTCGGACCTCCATTTTACAAACCTCTATTTTACGAATTTCTCTATTTTGCGAACTTTCTTTCTGGAACCAAGAACGCTTTACGATTTTCTTTGTAAAATAATCTCTAAATAGCGAAGAGCATTCTCTATTTAATGAGATTTTTCATTTGTGATCGGATTTCTTTTCTTCCTATTTTTAAAATATTTCTGGACCTTCGTATGATAACACGAAAAAATTATTTGAAATAATATTAGAGCTCCGACTGTATTTTGAGTAACAACATCCTTTCTTCATATAGATATATCCCACAAATAAATTAGAATCCATTAATAAATTATTTCAATAAAAAAACATTGATCAATGAAGAGAAATAAAATAAAAATAATAAATTCCTTACCAAAAAAAATAAAAAAATTGTACAAGGTTGGAAAGGAAATGAGTTTATATATTTTTAATATTGTATATAATTGTCCTTAATTTATTTACAGTCTTTTAAATCAATATAAATTACTCACATTCGCGCGAATATAACTTCAATAAGATCGATATACCATATCGATCTGTAATATTATAATTTTTCTTTGTGAGCACCTATAATTTTTTTGTATCGCATCAATACATATCGATCAAAATAAAAGTAAAATGTAAAGACAATTTTATGCTTTTGTACAAAAAAAAAATATAAATAAATAAAAATAATAATAATAAAATAAAATAAAGAAAAAGAAAAAGATATTGATGTTCCCACGTGAATAATCGAAATGGCCTGGAGAAGAATTCAGTAGAGTACCGAGGAGCAAAAAAGTCACGCCTCTTTGTGAACACACCATTAAGAAAACATGTGTTTTAGAGCACTTTTTGGGGTCGGTGGGATTTTCAATCGGCTGTTTTTAGCCCAATATGGTGGACATGACCATTTATATTTTTCCCCTTGAAATTGGGACACTTACTAACTTTCGAGCATTAGAATATGTATTCAAGAGCACGCCCATTCTTTCTTATTCTTTATGAATGAAAAGAACGGGAATGAACACATAATGAATAAATAACTTATTTGGTCTTAATTTTCTTTTTAAATATTTTTTTTTTCATGTTGATTTCTAATAAAAAATAAAATTTTTGGCAAGAGATATCTTAAAAATTTGTTAAGTTCTTTAAAACTCAAATTTTTATAGGGCTTTTGGATGACTTGTATGTGTAAGAAGTCTATTGAGCCTCTGTACACCAAGACATCATGTTACTACACAATACTATCGATTTTTTTTTATTTTCTGTACCTCAACTTTAAGGTATCCGACTACGTTCGGAACCGTGATTTTAAAAAAGCACATAAATAGATAATTTTCATGATATTTAGTGTCACTTAGATTAGAATACATGTACAAAATTGTTTTAAAGACATTTTGACAAAAAAAATTATTTAAATACAATATTTTGGCAAAAAATTAACTTAGAATAAACTTTTTTCAAAATGTTCTTCTTTTGTGAAAAATGCTTCTATTATAATAATATTTTGCTTGTATATAGCTCAGACCCCTGTACAGAGGATCAACTATGATTTTTGAAAAATTCACATTATTTTCAGAGTTACAACCCATTGAAATAATTATCGGCGTTTTTTTCTTAAAATTTCTCCCCTCTGTTGCTGTAAAACATGAATAAACCCACTTATAAGTTATATATTTCAAAAATTCTAGTTGCGCCTCTGTACAGAGGTTTGAGCTATATACAGGCAAAATATTATTATAATAGAAGCATTTTTTACACAAGGAGAATATTTTGAAAATGGGTCATTTTATGTTCATTTTTTGTCAAAATATTGTACTTAAATAATTTTTGTATTGTAATAATAGTCTTAAAACAATTTTAGATACATTTTATAATCTAAGTGACACTAAATATCATAAATATTATCCATTTATACCCTTTTGCAAAATCACGGTTCCGAACGTAGTCGGATACCTTAAAACTATTTCGGTGAATTTTGCCCTTGCTAAAATAGAGACATTTCGGCTGCGTTTTAAGGACAGCGCAATATGGTTTCCAAACACGGGCTAAGCATTCATTCAATGAAAGGATACGTTAGTGGACCGCTCTAAAGCAATCCGTGCAACTGTAAAGAACGAAAGGGGAAGTGTAAGCCCCAAAGCATCTCTCGAAAAAGAAAACGTTTAATAAACTGATGCCATTTTTAGACATTCAAAGAATCCCACAAGCACAAGAGACGAAACTCTAGTGGACACCAATTTTGAATGCAGTAGTACATGTTGAATTCACTTGACAAATAGTGACGTCTTGAAAATTCTTGAGACCCTGGGTTTCTTAGCAAAACGTTGTCAAATACTTGTACAAACGGTAATACATAGCAAATAAATGTGAGGGACTCACGATCTCATAAACCTAGGCACAAACTGACTCGATCAACTATCGCATTTCGACTGAGTAATGATAATGTATGGTGTAGGCGTAGACACGGACGATAGGCATGACATAATGATGCAGTCTTGCCGCTGTTTCCAGTTGATATGTATGAAATTACCAGCTTTTTGGAGAATATGCTTGTGAATAGCATTTAACGATTAAAATTATTCAAATCATGATTTTATTGAGGATGAGTCGAGAACGACACGAGTCCCTCCTTCAAAGTCCAGGGCCTCCTATTCCAGGTAAATAATGATTAGCCCAGGGCAGAAATAATAGTAAAAAATGATTTCGTGTTTTTAATTGCTTGGTATATATATAATAATGAAATTTTACTAAGTAAAAATGTAAGCATTCTCCTATATTTTACATGGCCACTAAGACTAACTTGGAGGCTTGTTGTATAATCACACGCCTCATGTCGCACTTTTGTCGTATTGTCGTACAATTGTCGTCGATAGTATGTTATTTTAATTATCTTACCGTTTAAGGAATTCAAATATTTTATTTTTTAAAAGTACTTCATTATGATCTATGATTCAAAAATTCGAGACTAATAACCTTTTCCTGATGGAATTTCTTAAAAGTGTTTGTGAACAATTTGTTAAAAGTCTTTTCATTATTTCATGTGAAACTTGTAAGACTTTTCCGTGTAACCTGGACAAAGATGGGATTTATTAGCTTATAACGCGTAGAATTACATAATTCTTCGAAAGCCAGATTCTCATAACACGTAATAAGAACAAATGAGTTTGTTTATAACTGTTCATGTGATTTCGTCCGTTTTTGCTTTGAGAGAGGAAAAACAAGAATAAATCTCAGAGCTTATAGTTAACAGAAACATAGCAACTTAACAGAAAATGATAAGATTATTCAAGTCGTAACTAGAATAAATCGTGAACCTAGAAATTGTCCAAAACTAAAACGTCGATTTCTTAACAAAGTATAAATATCAGCAAGGTTAACGATATTTCTTATGAAAAAATATATATCAATATCAATCTTTCTCACCAAATACTCTGGGTAAAGAATTCTGCTTGTTATATACTGAACAAGAAATTAAGCACAGTTCAACTCTTTGCCTATTGCCATAAATACTTCGAGAAACGTAAGTGATTCCGATATGAAAAATGAAGTATCTATAAAATAGAGTAAAATTGAACCTAGAAAATGAAGTAATTGAAATTAATACATTTCTTCCAAAAGCAATTACAATCAGAGTTGGCAAAATATTATTTTAATTATTCCTTATATTTGGAAAAATAATTCTGAAATTTAATTATAACTTTTCTCATGTTCTATAAATATTTATGCCTAAGAGACACAATTAGCGGAACATAATAACATGTAAATTAAAAACACATATTTTTATAATTAGAACAAAACAATTATTATTAGTTTACAGAACTCTGTCTATAGAAAAAAAATTCTCTAAAAACTTTCGAACTTTCTAAAAATTCTCATGTATTTTTAAAAAGCTCATAATTTCCAAAAACTCCCACTCTCCAAATATTTTGAATACTTTCATAAAATATTTATATTTTATAATCTAATGTATATTTTTTGATTAATAATATATATGTGGAAAGACAGATGCCAGACAGTTTTTTTTAAGAAATCAAAATCATGACTAATTTTTAATACAATGCATGCGTTTTAAAAAGAAAAAATAACTGTAATCGAACTTACATAAGTTGATGCTGAACGAAGTGTTGATCTTGAAGATTTTCTTAACGGTTTTCTACGAATACGCGTTTTAATATAATCCGTATTTATATCAGTTTCAGCCAACTTTTCAATACTATACTCCTGCATCATCTGTCAAAAATAAAGCAATACATTGAAAAGAATTATTAGCAGGAAAAAAAAAACTTTCTAACATATTGGGCTATCGTAGCACAAACTACAACAAATATATATTTTTTTTCATGTGGGCTTACTAAATTCAACTCAGAACAATTAAAATGGTTAACTCTTAACAACTAAAACTCTTAAAGAGAAATTTGGAGAGCAAAAATATATAGTGAAATGTCGAATAAAATTGAATGCGCGAAAGTAAAGTTTAATTCCAATTTTCTTATATATTTACCAAAAAAAGGGCAAAAATTGAACTCAATTAAGGAAGTTGAGTATTACTTTGTTCTTTTCTAAAATCAAACTGATTTCGATGTCTCCAAATTAAGCTTAAAATTTAGAAGCAAGTCTTTACTACTTTATGGGAATAGAAAGATATCTCTCAACGCGTGTACAAAAACATCTGCTAATAATTATCTGAGCAAAGTTAATGCACAATATAGAACACAATGTTAATAATACATTATGTTATATAGAACATGTCTGAATAATACAGATTCATTTTTCCCTAGCAGCATAAAATTTAAAAGCGCTGGTGTTATATTCGAGCATGAGCAGATCTGTTTACTAGTAGTATTTGAATTCCACTTATTCACAAGCGTCGTGATGAATGAATTATTAGCTATTCATAGACCCTGAATATATATAAATTGATTTACATAACAGAAAGAAACCTCAGATTGAAAATATCCGTTCCATTTACCTGTATATTCAAAATCACTTTTAACAGAAGTTGGATACTATCTCCGAGTAATATTCCGAGTTACTCGTTTATAATAAATTCATTCTAACAAATGTAAACACCATCGAGGTTAAGAACTTATTTTATTCTTTGTAGCTGTCAAAAGTTTCGAGCAACACTTTTTTCTATTATAAAAACTGATAAAAAAAAGTATTCCAAAAAAAATGGTATCTACTTTATCTGCCGTCGCACATTGTTCATTATGTTCTCACTGGCATCAACGAATGAAGTATTTTACTCAAATAAACGGGAGATATGTTTACAAGAAAAAAGAAATTTATATTTAGTTATTGAGTAGCCTTTTATGTCAAAAGACACACTTTAAAAAAAAAAACAGAATAATTACTAATAATGTGCTTTGAATGCGGATCAATAGGAAGTTGCTTATAACGGCAGTTGGGGGGAAATGAGCTCATCTGTTCTGTTGCCGAAAAGGAGTAGATAAAGTTAAGAGATCACGCGAATTTGAAGGAAGAAGGCGGGACTACAAAGGCTAAATTGCACTTAGCGTATCGATCATTGTTAAAAGTGAAGATTGTTTACCAAATGAACTTAGTTTTTCCATCATGATTGCTCTCGTTTAAAAAGCAGTTAATGACGACGTGTCAAGGTTGTACAGTAAAAATACACGAAACACTTTAGAACGTAGAATATGTGATTAGAATTATTAAAAAATATGCACATGCACTTGGTTTTAACTGTCAAATAGTCAATTAGTTGCTCAATCATGTCGAGCAAAGAATTTGATGGTTTTGATAACTAAGTCATAAAAATCGATTAATTTAGAACAATATTTAAGTTAGTTGACATGTATTTTACCGTCGAACAGTTTAGCCAAATCAGAAAACATCGCAAATTCAAAAAATGTCGTCAAATGCTGTTATCGTTATTGTTTTGTGTTCGACGATGCACGAGAAAGATTTCCACTATTGGCGGCATATCCCGGCATTTGGCGATACCTTTTGATATGACGAAATTGGTCGACGGTATTAGCGTAAGTACCAATAATTTTTTTATTTAACTTTACATTGTTCATAACTATTATTCTTAAGGGTATTGGAAAGCTAAAATCATATTTTTTGTTTGACAATTTGAGATTTTTACATTTTCAAATTGTATAGATTTAACCTTTCTAAAAATACCGTACTTTAACCTCTAGGGTAATTAGAAGCCTTTAAAACCTATTTTTAAATCATCGTTGAAACTGGGCCACGCCCATTTGAATGGTGAAAAATGTAAACAAAGTACTTTGTTTTTGCTTAAAAGTT
Organism: Trichonephila inaurata madagascariensis; assembly: GCA_019973955.1. NCBI lineage: Eukaryota > Metazoa > Arthropoda > Arachnida > Araneae > Nephilidae > Trichonephila > Trichonephila inaurata. Next base: position 164,421 of record BMAV01016557.1, read on the forward strand.
GAACATCTGATATAACCGTAAACAAGTATCTTTTATTGTAAATTGAGCCTTTTATTTTTTTTATTTCCTAGACGATTAGAAGTCTCACTGTGTATACATTAAAATTAATTTATCTCAAAATGTAAATTTTGATGTTCGATGTACCTTTTCTAAGAAACTACTGTTCACAGTTCACAGTTATGTAAATTTTATGATATATTTATAATGATGGCTAATATATACTGAAATGAGCTTTTTGTAAAAAACTCAAAAATTTATTTTTTACAAATTAAATTTTTTATGTGAAAAATGGATCAAATTTTGCAATGTTTCATAAAATATTTCACAAATTATTAAAAAATTCAAAATTAGCTAAAAGCTCATTTCAGTATAATGATAAAGGTATACTTTAATTGTATGAAAAATTTCAAGCATATACATGTAACAGATTTTGAGAAAAGGTACATCGAAAACAGCCAATGTAACATCGTCAGTATATATATAGAGAGAGGTTTCCAACTGCCCTTAAGGCAATAATTAAAATTAATCTTACACGTTGGATTGATTTAATGAAACGTTATATCCCTATGTGAATGAACACCTAATTATTCGTAATAATTCTAGCTTCCACTGCTATTTTTACTTGAAAAATATCTTTTAAATTTTTGAATATTATATCTATATTCCTTTATATATTTCTCAATAAAATGTCTCCGAATTATAAATTGTTTATTCTACATACACTACGACCAGTTATTTTAATTTTAAAGCAAATATATCAAACATTCAGTCTTTCAACCAATTAGGATAAGGCTTCAGCCATCAACTAGATTTTACCATTTTCACCAAGACCCAGGAGCGTAGCTACCGCCGTATTAGCTGTATCAATGATACGGGCCCCCAAGCTGCAGGGTCCCCAACATGTGTAAATACAATCCCCTAAAAGGGTTCTCATATCTAAAAAAGGCACCCGAAGAAATTATGATACAGGGCCCACTCAGAATTAGCTACGCCAGTGCCAAGACCAGAGATTAAAGTTGCTCGATAATGTTACGTCATTTTTAGTCACGTGATAACTGCAGTCATGTGTTTCTAGCCAATCAGTTGATAAATTCATGTGACGCTGTAATCACATGATCGATGCAATCACGTGTTTCCAGTTAATCAGTTCACGGGCTTCGCTGTTGCCAACTTTTGCTTTTTGCAGTACTTTTTTTTATAAAAGACATTCTTAGTTACTAACAATAATAACGCACTTAAGTACACTTGAGTTAAAAGTTCACATATAAAAACATAAGAATTTTTTTTTTGTTGTTAATTAAAATTTTTTTTTCAAGGATCTTGATATTTGAACATATTTAATCAATATTAAATTTGAAATTGTACTTAAATTTTACGAGTAGAACAAGTACAAGTCTAATATCAGTGTTGAATTCAACAGAGAACAAGTAATTGCATTTATCATGTGACCATTAGGAATTAAGCCTATTGAATACAGTAATACCTCGACTTACGCGAACCCGGAATTGTGCGATTTTCAAACCTCATCGATTCGTCTTTTGTTTGAGCGCTACACAACTCGATTACTTACAGTAAAATGTGGTGGAAAACGCTCACCGGTATATAACACTCTCTTACATTTTCAAAAGTTATATTTTAAAATTTTTTTAAACATATGCGCTGTATACCGCCCCCCCGGGGCGGTTTTTTTTTTTTTTTACGAAGAAACTTGAAATGTATATATGCAATGCTAATATGTTTTGAAGTAATTTTTTCGAGGTATTATCCCAGGCTTTTGAAAAATTGTACTCTTTTAGCACTACACAGCCTTGAGTTCATAAGATATGTCATTTTTTTAAAAAAAAAAAATAAATAAACAGTATTTGGTTATAAAAATTTTATTTTTTTTTTTTTTTTTTGTGCTCATCTCCTTTTATTTTTATAGCTATTATTTTTATACCCTGCGTATAACGCGCACCCGTAAATTTCGATCTTGTTTTTGTGTTAAAAGTACGCGTTATATGCCGGATGTTAGATACTTATTCCCCCCGCTTCTTGTTTAACTGATCTACATGTTCGAAATACCGCGCGGAGTCAACGCTTAGCCATAGTAATTTATTTTGTGTTATTCATTTCTTATCTACGGAGTTTGTGTTTGTTATTGCATGTTATAAATGTTATATCGTGTTTGTTATATGTATTATATCCCCACGCAGATTTGAAAGACAATTATGTCATCCAAACGAAGTAGAACTGATTCTTCTGCACCAAACAAGAAACGAAAAACTTTATCTTTGGAATGTAAATTTAACATTACTGAAGACTTCGATACAGAAATAAAAACTTGTGTGTTAGCAAAGAAGTTTAATCTAACGGAATCGACGGTTAGAACAGTTATAAAAAGTAAAAAAAATTATCGACGCTGTGAAAAATGACCCGTTTTTGAATTTAACCATCGTTCATAAATGTCGCAGTATTATCTCTGAATTGGAACCTACGTATAAATTATGATGTGATAATCTAGTAAGAATGAAAAACTTTCCTGTTGATTAGAGCACTGTATACTCTCAAGCTAAGCTGATTTTTGAGAGATTGAAAAAAGATGTTGGGGAGACGAGACTAAAGATGGAGAGTTTATAGCTGGTAATGGTTGGTTCAACCGATTTGAAATCAGGGCTTCGAGCCGCAACTGAACCGAAAACCCGAAAAAACCTTTATTTTGGTCGGGACGAGAACCGGAGAAAAAATATATTGGTTTTTTTTCTCGTAATTTCATAATGGTATCTAAATAAACTTACCGTAAAATCCAGCGTATAACGCGCATCGGTGTATAATGCGCACCTATACTTTCAAGCTGAATTTTTTAATTTTTAGGTATATTTGTCTTATAACGTGCACCCCATTTTTAACGAAAAAATCTGAAATCTTAGTATACATTGCTTTTATGTTTTGAAGTCATTTATTCATGGTATAATCCCATACTTCTAAAAAAATAGTATACTTCTAGAACTACTACTTTTTTAGTTCATAAGACAAGTCGTTTCTTTTAAATAAACAGTGTTTCGATACATGTAGAAGTAAAAATCTTTTTTTATGCTCATGTCTTTTGTTATTTTTACAGCTACTGTTTTTACACCCGGGGTATAACGAGCACCCTTAAGTTTCGATCTTATTTTTTGTGTTGAAAGTGCGCGTTATACGCCGGATTTTACGGTAATTTTAATTTTCTATGACGTAGAGTCTTATCTCATTGCTTAACTCATTGCAGGAATAAATTTAATTTTTTTTAATTCTCCATGATGCGGAGGTAATTAATACGAACCTGGGTTGCAGATAATGCATAATTTTAAAAACTTCGTATCACAACAAACGAGAAATTGATATTTCAAACAATTAACTTTTTCGAGCAACAAATGATTCAATTGAAGCCCAGTGGCTGAGTGATAGTGCATCGCACTACCATGCCACAAGTCCGAGGCTCAAACCCTGAGCTGGGCAAGATTGACTCAGCCTTTCATACCTTTACTGAGTCGATAAATGATTACCAAGCTGTGATACCGCCCCCACCCCCCTTTGGTGACCGTATCTTTGATTGTCAACGTGAGCTAGATGTGTAAGGTTTGCAAAAGGAATAGACATTTTTGATTCTTAATATGACTTTATTAAGAATAGAACTTAAATGTTCTAACAATTTAGGTAATATAAATTAAGCGAGAATCTATAATGAGCAAACACACAGTAATAGTTAAACCGAATCGCGTAACTTAGACCACTACAATTATTTAATCTGCCTACTCTCACTTCTAATAATATTACAAGTCCTAATATCAAATAATCCTTCCTACCTTAATCCAAAATAATCCAATCCCAAATTTAGATTCGATCTTATGAGGAAACGTCTGGGCGCGCGTGCAATGGTATGCACCTTGTTTTAATGGCTTGTTTTCCAGGTAACTTCACGATTGGCTGTCAATTCACACTTGTCTCTTTCACACATACCATTCCCCAAAATTACCATTTCACTTACTGAAACTTCCGTTATTTAAAAGCTATCTTATTTGCATTTCTTTTTCACATTTCGCTTCTTGGGTTTTGGCTGGAAAAGAGTTGCCATTAATCTTGGCCCCCAAAGAACCCAGAGATTATGTTAAAGAAAAGACGCGTGAGCCCGTCACAAAGCTTGCTTGGGAACTTAACTCTGGTGGTTTTCGCTTCGGACTGACCACCTGACCGGAGAATCTGCTCTTGCACCTCAGGGCCCAAAGTCACGTATATTAAGTAGGGCACAATAGGGCTTGGCTCTCATGGGCTGTTGCGCCACTGAGTTAAGTTAATGATGTAATTAATTACTTTATTTCCAAAAGTAGGATATAGCGACGAAAAATTTCTTTTTAATTATTTAATCAATTAAAATGTTTTGTTTTAATTTTCAAAACTCTTTAATAGCTAAAATCGTTATTTGTAAAATTTTGCATATTAAGTATATTGTGGTTCAAAACCGAAAAATGGGGTGTTAATTTAGTTGCCGAACCCATCATCTAATCATTTAATATCTTGAATTATTTCATTTTATTTAACTTAATTTTGAATTAATTTTTGAAAATTTAAATTTGCCCTTTCAGGTAAATTGTATATAAAATATTTTTCTTTTTTTTTTTTTTGAAAATGGGTATAATGCTTCCTAAGTGTCTTTTGCACTTTGAATATTTTTTAAAGTTCTGTACCATTGTTTAAATTTTTTTAATCACTGACGTTGTGAGAGGTCCTCAACTCTCTCTTGGGCACCTAGATATGTAGGAAGTAGAGAAGCAACACTAGCCGTGATCCAATCAATCTACATATTGATCACACAAAATAACGACACAAATTCAGTTAATAACAGAAAGAGAATGTATCGGTGCTAACTGTGAAAGTGGAACAACGACGAAATACACGAATGATTAGGAGACTATCGATCCTTACTTTATATAGGACCTAATCTATTATCCAATTTAATCTAATATTAATTTAATCTCTGATCAATCATCACTTTAAATCTTTCCCCTAGTAAGTATTTAATCACAATAATTCAATAATGATACCTGTCAGTAACAATCTCACCTGACTTCTGGTTTACATCTACTCCTATTCTCATCTAGCTAAAAAAAACCTCGACTATATAGAGTAAATTTAATTTACATATCATGGTTTCTTCTTCAGAAGGGTTGGTTGTGAATAACGCGAATTGATAACCCGAAGATTTCCCAAGGGGGTTAGAGGAAGGTACGCGAATAGATCCGTCACAACGAAGGCTATTTTTTTTCTCTTAAAAGACAAGTAATAAAGTTTTCCATGGTTACCACTATTCGATTCTTTAAACTTTTTAGAACATCTAAATGGCATTTACGTTGCTTAATGAAACATCTCCCGTTTTTAGAATCGTCAATTATTTAGCAATGCAAGATTAAATAAAGGATTTTGTGAAATTGTGAGAGGTTTTCACCTCTCTTTTCGGCACCTACATATGTAGGAGGTGGGGAAGAAACACTCACCGTGATCTAATCAATCTATTTATTGATCTCACAAAAAAATGACACAAATTAAGTTAATAACAGTAAGAGAATGTCTCGGTGTTAATCGCGAAAGTGGAACAACGACGAAATACACTAAAGATTAAGAGACTATCAAACTCAATCCTTACTTTATATCAGTGGCGTAGCGTGGGCTTTCGCCGCCTGGGGCCGACCGAAAATTTGTCGCCTCTCTTTTTTAAGTATTAGTCAAGAAAATTGGTAAAAGTAAAAAAAGCAGCTTTAAATTTTTTTTTGATTAAAAATGCACTTTTCGTGTTTTTTTCATAGCAAAATCTTTTATACAATAGTCAATATCAATATGTATATCATATTCAATTGCCAGAATAGCTTAATTTGTTAGCCTTAACGTGGACATGTCGATTTGAGATAATTTTTGATTAATTTTAGCTGAGAGAAGCTTCTCCCGCAATTGGCATTACTGATGGCAGATGTTAAAAAAATTCTGAACATTATGACAATGTTTGGTAAGCCATCTTCAAGTTTGGTCTCAATAATATATTTTAATAAACCAGAGAGTCAGACCTAATGAGTCCTTTTTTACAGATTGGGTCTGTTGCAGCTGCGAAAGTTTGTAGACGTACGCACTCAAGTTGGAATTCTTCTTTATTAATGTTTTGAGGAGCTTGATCTAAGTTAAGTTCATATCACTTCAGGCTTTAAAAAAGCATATATTTACGCTAGATTCTACAACTGTTGGAATCTTTCTGGAATTTCAGCAGTTACTTTTTCTATTGAAGAAAACATTGTTCGCCTCAAGTCATCTTCGTACGATAACTGAGCATCTTTACTTCTGTCGCCAAATATATGCTTCTTCCTGATTCGTCTTGGGGGTTCAAAAGAAATTTCAAGCTCTTCACACAAACGTTTAGCATATATTAAAGTGTCATCCCAGAATTCCTCTCGTTTTGCTTCTAATACGGTCTGTAAAGCACGTATTTTTTGAGCACATTGATGGATATTTAGTTCCTCTGTTTGCAAATAATTTTAAGCACCGTCGACTTCACACAGTACCGGTTGTCAGAATCCTAAGTAACATAAAAACGAATGCGACTCTACAGCTTCTAATAAACTTCCTGTATTTGTGTGTGTATTAAAGCTTTCACTCGTTTCCGTCAGTATCGTCGCGCGCGCGCGATTTGGCGTTTGAAATATTTTTTGAATAAAATATTTTTTGAATTTAAATATTGCGGTGCTAGCTGCTGCCCCTTTTCGTATGCCGCCCGGGGCCATGGCCCACTCTGCACCTCCACGCTACGCCACTGCTTTATATAGGATCTAATCTATTATCCAGTTTAATCAAATATTAATTTAATTTCAGTGATAAATCGTCACTTTAAATCTTTCTCCTAATAAGTATTTATTCACAATAATTCAATAATGATACCTGTCAGTAACAATCTCACCTAATTTCTGGTTTACATCCACACCTACTCTTCTCTTGTTAGAAAACTTCGACTATATATAGTAAAATTAGTTTGCATATCACGATTTTCTTCTTCTGAAGGTTTGGTTGTGAATAACGCGAATTGATAGCCCAAAGATTTCCCAAGAGGATTAGTGGAAAAATCGCGAATAGATCCGTCTCAAAATCTATTGAAATTTCTCTTTTAATCATCTGCATTTCTAAAATAAAGATTACGTAAGAACGCCTTGTTCAAGAATCTTAATGAAATAAATACTTGTTTTGCAAACAAACACAAATACTTGCTATTTTTTGTTACAGAAATATATTATTCCCATATCTGTTATACAGTCTTACAACTCATCTGTTTAAAGGTTAAAATTCATGTCGGTAATGTAATAAATGCAATCGCTTATTCTTCATTAAATTAAAAATTAACATCAGACTTGTAAAATTAAGGTAAAATTTCAAATTTGATAATTTGATAAAAATGTTCAAGTATTAAGAATCTAAATTTTCAAAATAAAAAAAAAAAAGAATTATCAATACATTTTGTTTATTTGTGTGAGTTATTGTTGTTAAGAAATATGTACTTTTTGAAAGGAAATTTCTATAAAAAATAAATGTTGACAGCAGCGAAGCGCGGGGATTGGCTGGAAACACAGGACTGTATTAAGCATGCGACTATGACGTCACACGAGCTTTGAAGTCTTCCCATGTAGAGAAGCTGATGCACGCTATCTCTATCGGGGCTCAAAATTCTCATGTTGTCGTAGTGTGGAAGTTAGAAGTGTGTCAGCTTAGGAATTGCTCTCGTCACTTGATCGAGGATTAAAATTACGAGGTCAGCCGCCAATAGTCCTCGTGCAGTTTCAAAGCGCGGAGTTCATAAAAAATTAATCAATAAAAAAAACATGTAACAACGACAGTAAAAACACGAAATATAACGACAGAAATTAATAGTCACATTACCATCTGTTGGCGATTGACTTTGACACATGGGAACTAATGAGAAATATTTCTGTTACCATGTCAACCTGAGTACGTCATATCTCAACGTCTAATCACGTGTAAGAAAAGCAGGACGTTGAATACGTAAGCTGCTCGTGATACTCCGTCTTTCAGCCTTTATTTCTAAATTTTCTCACACATCTGACTTCAAAAAGTATTTTTTAAATCAAGAACTGGAAGGGTGAGGGGTGGGAATAATTCCTACTTATTAATCTTCGTTTATTAAAGGTAAAAAGGTAACATTGAGTAAAATAACAAAATACTGACAGTTTTTTTCATAAAGAAGAATAAATACTTTGAATTTATAGAGATTTTAGTTTTTTTATTCTAGCTCCCGATATCACAAACGTTCCATTTAGAACAATAGCGTTACGGCATCGGGAAGTTAAATAAATTTAAAAAATGGAACAAAATTAAACAAAATTTTTTCATTTTTCAAAACTTTAAGCGCGAAAGGTACTTTTTTTTCTTTTGCCTTTTTTTTTAGATAAGCAATAGCAACTTTTCGAAATATCTATCGAAAAAGGAAGAAAAAAATTCAGACCCATCCTATTACACAGACATTACAGTATTAACCAATTTAATCTTTAATTGTGACTATTTCGCAGCTTACAAAATTATAACTATTTTATTTTTTAAAAAAAAAACTGATTTAAACGCAAGATTACAGAACATTTTCAAGATACATTTTCTCTCTGGAGTTATTGTTAAATGGGGGGGCGGCGCCTTAAAGTAAAAATGAGAATAATTGCTTTGTTTTTTATTATTTCTTCAAACCATAATCTCACAAACATTTGTTATGAAACTAGCTTTAAAAAAATCAGAAAAGACGATAAAGTTTGAATAAAAAAAAAATTAAAAAAGTAAAGTTGCTTTTGATTTTTAGAAACTTAGAATAAACATGTATTAAGAGGAGTACAGTGAAACACGCTTAACGCGAAAACGCTTGTAACGGATCTATCCGTGATTCTACTAAAAAGCTCTTGGGTAAAATAATCTTTTTAATTGTGATTTCAATTGAATAAAGCTTTCTCTGAAGAAGACGGGATTTATGTTAATTAAAGTTTCTATTTAAGTGTTAGTAGTAGAGTAGGCGGGTTGATGGTTGGAAGTGGATATAGAAGCGTAAAAATAAGATAACGACCATAGGTCGTATAGTTATCAAGTTAAAAGATATCCAAAGATAATTCCGAATAATGGAGATAAAAGCACTCAAGGGGGGATTAAGATAAGTGTCCTTATTTCTATGATATTTAAATTAATTAAACGTGATTACTCTTCGGGTTTAATGCTATAAGACCGTTCTCTCTATAGGTTGTCTAGAGATATTAAGTGAAATAACCAATAAAAGTGTGTTAGTATTACAATGGCTGATGTTTACTCG
>BMAV01016557.1:198569-277118 GCA_019973955.1 Trichonephila inaurata madagascariensis
GGCAAAACTGTTAGATCCGGCCCTGTTCCCACTTCTCCCGGAGTTACTGAAGGGAGTATCGGCCACTGTGCACCAGAACGTGTGGTTCATGTATGATGGTGCCCCAGCACATTTTTCGATTGCGGTGTGCGGGACCACCTCCATGCTGCATATTCACACTCTCTGGATCCCAATTCCTTGGATTTCTTCTAGGGCCAGCTGAAATCGCTTGTGTATGAGACGCCGGTAGCGAGAATAGAGGATTTTACGACATGGATAGTCATCGCTTCAGCACACTGGATTTATTTGAACGCGTCTAACAATTGATCGTCCGTCTGTGTCGGCTGTGCATGATATATGCGGCAGCTACTTAGAACAATTCCTGTGATAATCACTTATCGTTGCATTTCTGACGTTGAGCTGTGGTGCATTGCTCGTATTATAAGCATGCTTTACGACTAATAAATGTATTCCTTACTGTCCCTTTTCATACCACGCGACATCGCTCCTTTTATAAATGTTTTTGCGAATTACTTCGACTTAATGTGGATTGCTCCCCCATGCTCTATGGTGATTTGTCGTCCCCATGCTGCTTACTATCACTCCGCTGAATTTATCGGTTGAATTTGGCAACACCCTGTATATCGATATCTGTAAACAGTTACAAAAAAAATACTATACGTGGCTTTAAAAGTTACATTACACAGATTTAGAACATTATAAACTCGATTGCTGTGTTGGATGTTATCTAGCTATCCCGTGGCATTTATTGAACAAAACATATCGAATCAAACTTCTTTTTTTTTTAAGGGAAAAAAAATGTGCTAAGATTTGTATTTCATAGTTTTTCATTACTAGATTTTTAATTTAAAAAAAGCAACGTTTTAATTCACTTTTTAAATTCTAGTTTTTAAGAAATAAATTTAATTCTTGTAAAATGCTTTCTTACATAAACAATTTTTCAGTGAGATCGCAAGAACCTTCAACAACGAAAAGTGGACAAACATGGCTGACTGAGAGAGAGGGGAAAAAAACTGATTTATCGCGTTACACTACAATTACAATTGAAGTTTTGAATAAGAATTTATCAGAGCGTCAAAATGAATCGGCGGTGTTGGTTCGTCTTCTTATGGTTGCGCAGCGTAGTTGTATATAGCCTTGGTAAGCTGTTATTTAAAATAAATTAAACTTTTAAATTAGTTTTAAAAGATAGTAATTTAACATTCTTCATTTTAAATTGCCTTTCTCAATAAATGATAGTAGATATACGACGCATACGAATCAATAGTTAACTATCCAGATATCAGTGAATTATTTCTTTTTGCATTTAGTGGAAACGTATTTTTTTTTATTTTGTAATTTTACAGTTATTTTTATTTTTGTAAGGCTTCTTATATGAATAACATGACTGATTAATTGATAAATTTTCCCTACTTTTTTAAATATATTTAGTCCATAAAGTTTTTCTGGAACAAAAATCCCATTTTCTTTCTTTCTCTCTTTTTCTTAATTTCTCTTTCTTTTCTCTCTCTTTCTCTCTTTCTTTACTTTTTCAATTCCTACTATTAGGTCACACTCTCTCTATATATATTTACTTATTTGTTTGCTTGTTTATTTATTTATCTTGGTGGAATTTTCAATCGTTAATAAAATACATTTTAAAGCACTCGATTGAGCTGAAATTTTATATACATGATTATTTTGGATGACAATACAATAATTTAATTATAATCAATAAAAATTAATTGATTAAAACTAATTATTTAAAGAATTCCAAATACACACAGCCACGTTGTCGACTTAGCGACCCTTTTGGCGACTTGTGTCAAAACTTGAAAAGGTTTTTTTTCTCACGTGCATTCAGTTGAAAGAAATTTTATATACACGATTAGTTTGCATGACAATACTATACTGTAATGATAATTAATAAAAATTAATTACCACTTAATATTGTGGTTCTGTTATATGTATATACGTATTTATATTAATTGTAACTATTTAATACATAGTAGCTAAAATAAAATTTTTCTTTGTTGATCGAAGTAGGAATTGACTTAAAATTTTTTTTTTTGTATTATTTGTTTCTTTCTCTGTTTATCTCTCTCTATCTTTCTCTTTTTTTTCTTTTCTCTCTTTCTCTCTCTCTTTCTCTTTTTTTTTCTTTTCTCTCTTTCTCTCTCTCTTTTCTCTTTATCTTTATATTTCTTTCTCTCTCTTTTTTTCTCTTTATCTCCATATTTCTTTCTCTCTCCTTTTTCTCTTTTTTTATCTTTATATTTCTTTCTCTCTCCTCTTTCTCTTTATCTCCATATTTCTCTCTCTCTCTCTCTCTCTTTCCCTTACTCTCTCTCCCACTCTATCTCTATATGTGTTATAGAGACTGTAAAGTAATGAGTTTAAAGAAGATAAAATTATAGAATCTAATAATTTTGCAATCGTTGTGGAAGTCAGAATTTAATCATTCAAAAGAATTTTACTCTAATGAATCAAGTTATATTATACTAATTTTAAAACTGTAAAAGTTTGTGTGTTTGGTTTTTATCTCCTAAATTATTTTTGTTATTACAATAACTGAAGTAACATAATGACAGATAAAAAGATATCCACTTAAAAAAATCTGTTGAGTGAATTTCAGATTAAAATAATTATTGCAACAATGCAGTTTTAACCTATTTGATGTTTAACGAATATTATTCATTCATAATCGGCAATTTGTCGTTAAATAATTTACATGGATTATATCTTGGAGTGTTAATCTTTTCTCGAAATTCCTTTCTAATTCATAAAATTTAATCACAGAATTACTGTAAAAACTTTTGGAAAATATGTACTGGTCTCTCAATTCTGTTAATATTTTGAGAACTCCTCATAATTCTGTTCACAAGTTTTCATGACACGAGTTTTTTCTTGCATTATATATCTAATCATTGTTAAGAAATTGAAATATATTAATATAACAAAATTTATGCGTAAGACTGTTACATCCATAAAGTCGATTACATTGACTGACTAAATGTCCTTTACAATAGAATAAGAGCCCATTAGCTTTTTTCCCTGAAAATTTTATGAAGTTTTAATACGTTGAATATCTGAAACTTCGGGTAAAATCTTGAAGTAGCACAACGCTTCTCATTTAATCTTATCATTATGATTAGGGATTGCAATACCGAGATACCGGGATACCGAATACCGGTATTTTGAGCCATCTGTACAATTTTGTAATACCGGTATTCACTAGTTTAAATACCGTTTTTTCGGTATTTAATAGAAGTTTTTTAAATTGTCTCCTCTATATGTTCAGGGATCGCCAATATAGCAAAATAGTATACGTTTTTGTTTTAATGTCTCTTTCTAACAGGCAAAATTAATTAGACTGTGAATATAAAGTTGCATCGTACAATCAAGAAGTGATAAAATATGTGAATCATCCAAGGAGGCGTGCCAAAACTATCGTATTACAGCTCAGAGTGATACTGCACACGCGCAGGATTTGTAGTCTAATATTCGTATTTGGAAAAACAAGGTTGCAGTTGTGAAGAAAGTGCATAATATTTCGAAATTTGTAAATTGGTGACTTCGTTATTCACATTGTATTTGCATCTCATACTTATAATGATTTTAAAAATTAAAATGAAAAGGTAGAAAAGTGACTAACCATTTCAAATTTGATCAAGTTTATAGTAAATTTTCTTAAAATATTTTACCCACAAACCTATCCACATTCAGAAGAATTCGACACAGTTATCGAAGATGATGATGATACTTATGTTGATAGTGTAAAGGAATTGTATCTTGAACAAAAATTAGAATTAGAGATTAAAAAAAAATTCGACAAACAAAATGCAACACAGAATTAGCTATACTCAAAAAACCAACCGAAAAGAAATCGATTTATTTGAAAAGATGAGGGATTTAGTGGTAAATACTTGGAAGAAGTATATCGCGCATTGCTAACAGTCTCCCCAACTAGCTTAGATGCCGAAAGAGCGTATTCGACAGCAGGTAATTTTTGCACAAACTTACGTTCCAGGCTTAATTACAGTACAATTTATGCATAATATTTTTTAAGATCACATTTCAAAAATTCATAATAGTACCACAGATTGAGTAGTGATATTTACACTTTTTGTTATTTAAATAAATAAGATGTTCCCTTACTTTTTTGTGATTTTTTTATTTACTGTTATACTCCATAATTTACAAATTATTTTTTGTGTTATTCACACTCTTTAATAAAATTGGCAAAAAAAAAAAAAAGAAAAAAAAGACAACACCTGTTGCGACATAGCCATCCTATGATGACTATGTCGTTCCGGATCCGCGTAAGCTAGAGGTGTGGGATTATCAAAATGATGAGACATGTTGGTTCTTAATACAACTTTTATTAAGAATAACTTATATTATTTAATTCTAATTGACAACTTTAATTAAAGTGAGAGTTAACACCCAATTAAACCTAGTATTCAAGTCAGATCACGCAACTAGAACATTTATCTTAATTATCATAAATAAACCGATTCTTCTAACTACCTATACCAAATATTACCTTTTGCAGATCTCCTTCCTTCACCTATTGAGAGAATTCTATAATGTAATTGACTAAGCGAGGTTTCCAACTTCGCTATAACGAACTTCTATTTCTTCCAAAGCTATCGGACAGCTAACTCTTGATCTGAAAGATTCCACACTAAGCTATCTCTAAACTTGCCGCGCTTGATCAGAATGATTCCACACTAAACTATCTCTAAACTTGCCGCGCTATCTCTTATCATCAAAGCTTCTATCCTTTTAAAGTATATCTCATTTACATGTTACATTCGTTTATCTTCTTGGTATTGGGTTGGAAAGGTTTTGCCATTAATCGTGGCCGTCAAAGAACATAGGAGTTATGTTAGCAGAAGGACGCGAGAGACGTCACACTGTGTTCTTTTAAAATTTCTAATACCGGTATTAAAACCGGTATCCCGGTATTAAGAGCTAAAGAATACCGAATACCGGTATTGAACTTTTGGTCCGGTATTGCAATCCCTAATTATGATGCAGCTCTTTTATCCAAAATATCATGAAATTCTTATCAAACGACCAGCAGAAAATAAAGATCCCAAAAACGCTTAAATTCGATGTTACATGATTAGCAGATGTGTCATAATTCGGCCTTAAAAAACCCACTAACAGCTAAGTGCCACTGTGATACAGAGCATAAATTCTGCTGTAGAATTTATTCACCATATTTTTTGTCTCATACCCAGATTCTTCGCAACAACCCAATCTGTAAGATATTAAAAAACAATCCTATCAACAATCTCTTCTTGGTAAGAGAACGGGTGAAAAATTTTGCCATGCGCCATTTTCGTAAACTTTCAACTGTTATTTTTAATTTCTGATGAACAAGATTGTGTATCTGTATTTTCTTTTCTTTTAATATGTCTGTAAAGTTGGGGTTTTGCATTTATGTATATTCCCGGTATATGCAGTCAAACCTCCATTTTACGAATCTCTGTTTAGCGAATTTAACCATTTTGCGAACTTTTTCCTGGAATAAAAGCATTTTACTATTTTCTTCAGGAAACAACTTCCAAATAGGGAAATGCATTTTCTATTCAACGAATATTTCCTCATGAGATTCGAATTTTTTTTTCTTCCTATTTTAAAAGTACAGTCGAACCTCTATTGAATCCATTCATAAAATCTCTTTATACAATTTTGATATTATTGCAAATAATAATAATAATAAAATATTTGAAATATGTCACTTTCCTTTCTGAGTGGCTCGACAGCCCAGGGTGGGATTTAGTCTTCTCAAGAACCTTTTTCTAAGCCAGCCTTCTTCCCGCTAGTCTTCTCCAATTTTTAGTTCTCAAAACTAAGAGGTCTTTTTCTAGGCCATCAGTTCATCTTAGATTTGGCCTGCCTTTTCTCCGCATGCTAATCGGTGGGACATTGAAGACTTTTTTAGTGGTGCGGTCTTCGTCCGTTCTGACAACGTGGCCTGCCCATGTTATTCGTTGTACTTTGATAAAGTTAACGATGTCAATTTTTATTTTCAGATTGCCCATATACATATTTTCCTTTAGAATCAGAGAATATATGTATCTACATGTCTTCGAGACCTGTGGCTTTGAGAGACATGGAAGGTTATTGTGCTACCGAGGCAAATGGTGGGAAGCCATTCACCAGACGCTTCTCGGATGCGGGTATCAAGGAACTGAGTAAAACCCTGAAGATGTCCGTGGAAAGTTTATTCCCTCCAGAAGTATATATAGGTGAGTTCTAGGAGAAAAATCACAATATGAGAATACCCCTGATTATTACTTGTCATTCTTGAGGTTCGTTGTGAGTTATATCCACACGGTAAGTATAATGATTACAATAATGTTAATAATATGCTTTCAGTTAACAACAGATATAGTCCCTTAAGAAATTATAAGAATACTTTAATTTTGGAAATTATGAAATAAATAATAGTTCTAATTATAGTTTAAACACCTGAAAGATAATGTGTTACAATATATTTATCATAATAAGGTTTCAATAATTTTGAATAATGCAATGAATGATTAAATTAACAAATTATAAGACCAGTTGTTGAAAAACAAAAAAAGTATGAAAATTAATATCATACTGATCTTTCATTTTAGATTATCCATTTTTAAATTCAATTTTAGAAATGTTGTGCGATCCCTATCCAGTGGTTTTTTTCACTTTATAAGAAGAAAAAATTATTTATAATTAGCATTTGCAATATAATATACCCGAAATGTTTTCCATGGCGCACAAATCTTTTTTTTTTCCTTCTCTTTTTTTAAATCATTCCTGAATGTATTTAGATGCAGGGAAAGAAGCATTATTCTGTTCAAATACCCAATTAGCAACATTTAATAAAATGCTATATAATATCATATTATCATACAGCATAGATTAATACTAGGCAGTGTCCATATGTCAAGAAATTCGCTGTAAACTACACAATTTACCATAGGCTCCCTAAGCAATTCTTCCTATTTGTAGAATAAAGATTTCTTTCGATTTCTACCGTAAGTCTATTTCCAATATTTTTTAAAAAAGTTAAACATTCTTTTGTCAGAAAATATATAATTTATTTGCACTCATTATTCACATTAACGACATTTTCAGCCTACTTCAGTATTTCTTTTTGATGATGTTTCGTTGTCGCGTGGTGAGCATTCCACAGATGTGATGATATAAGATCTGTCACCACATAGGCTCCTCACTCGTACACGACGACTATCATTGGACAAAAAGAAGCGTGATTTTTTCGTCTGAGAGCAAAACCTTGCACTGTTCTTTCATTGATGTCGTTCTAGCCTGGTATCATTTGGGGTTGTTTTAATAATTGCCATTAATGTTGTCACCTAAAACCAATCGATGGGAAATGGTTCTGGTCAATACCGAACATACCCTGCAAAACGGCGCCAGAAGTGGTTTGCAAGGATGCAACCGTTTTTTCTTGCATACACCAATGCACGTTGGCTTTCACAGCTCTGACCGCTTCAGAACCTTTGAAAAACTTTTCACATTTCCGAATTCCAACCATCTTTGTCACTGTACTGGGGATGTTTCTACAGGGGTGTCAGCTGAGATTTGACTTATGAACCAACTTGCTCTTCTCAATCCAATCAGCATGCTACTCGTAAAATCATCTGTCTGCTGGAACCACTTCCGTTAGCAGAGGTCTGACATTTTGTGCTGTTACACATGTCCTCTGAGAAAGATAAAAAAAAAAGAAAAAAAACTATATTATGATTTCTGTCTGACAACAATAACGCCGCGGACAATGTCCATCCTGCAAGCTCCCTTATATCCTACTAAATGCATGCCGGAAAGCTGAGCATTTCACATCATTTGCATTACTCTGTGAGATTCGCCTACTCTAGAAATGTACAATTTTCTAACCACGACTCCTTTTGCTAAATTTTTACTGTCACGTAGCATAGTTCGCATGACTCATGTACCACAGGATATGGTTTACATGAATTGCACATGGTTGTGTAAGTTGTTATTGTGAAAATAAATTTTAACTGTTGCATTGTAACTAAATCATACAGTTTGCTTCACTTATACTCCTTTTATTACATTTGAATTGCTTCCCCCTACATTGTTGCTACACTTACCATATCCCTAATGCAGCGCTTCTCAAACTGTGGGGCGCGCCTCCCTAGGGGGACGTGATAACCCTAGAAAGGAAGTATATCGAAAAATCGAAGAAGTATATTGAAAAGTCTAAAACAAAAGATTATTTTAAAAAATTATTAATTTTTTGAAAGTAAAACAACAAAATACATTCTGTTGTAATGATGAAAAAATATATTTACACTGATATAATGCACTTATAAAAGTATCAGTACTACACTATGTACTTTATAATTATCTTAACAATACTAAACTTAGAACAAGTTTAATAATTACCAGTGACCGCACCGGTTGGTTATATATAAAATTATATGCAAAAATTAACACTTTTCCGGATCACACGTACGGCTTATAATTAATCCCTTAACTGCTCATTAAAAGTTATACGATTCACTCCCCAATGCCATCATTTTGCACGAATGCACACATGTGTATTTGGGGGGGGGAGAAAGAAAGGGAAAATCAGAAAATCCTCTGAAATAAGCAAATCCTTCTCAAACAATGTTAAATTCATTTTATTGCATTCCAAAGTCTTCGAAATAATTTTATGGATAGTAGTTATCAGCGTTAAAGTATCGTATTATCGAATTCAATACATCGTTATTGTATGGAGGGGGGCGCGATGAAAATTGTGATTGAATATTGGGTCGCAAGTATTGAAAGTTTGAGAAGCCCTGCCCTAATGTCATCACCTCAATTTCTTTTTAATTGTAAAATAATTGATTTATTTAATCTCTTCACTCATTTGTGCAACGTTACTATTGCAACACTATCAGAAAATAGAAAATGATTCCATGAGTGAAATATTAAACGTCTATGATATCTTTTATCAATTGAGCAACACATTAGGCCTATATATCATAAACTAACTTTTGTTCAACTGATTTAATAAATGCAAAAGAGATTTATTTTTATTTCTGCAGGAATTCAAAGGGAAAAAGATAGCATGCAGCAAGATACGAAGTATTTCGCTTACACGAACAACGAAGGGAATGTGCATCAAGATGATTACCCTCTATGGACAGACGATCCAAGTAGATTTGACTGTGGGGTCGCTTCCTATTTGGATGATTTCAAGGTTAAGCCCTTCTCTTGTGGTAACACAGCAGTGTTCCTCTGCGAAAAAAATGAGCAACGTGAGTAGCTGTAATTCTCCATTTTGAGTTACATTACAAAATAACTTTTTTTTTAAGCGCTCCACGAACCGAAATCAATTTTTTGGAATCAAGAAATTTATATACATTTTGATTCAAAATTATAAACCTCTGATACTTTAGATTTTATCCTTAAGGACCCCATCTAGAAACTTTTTTGAACTCATGAAAATAAAAGTTCAAGAAAATAAATAATTATTTTCTAGTAAGAGTACAGGAGATATAAAACCATAGTTAGTTACGGTGGCGTGGTTTGTTACACGTATTTAGGCAATCCTAAAGCGCATGTATGAGGTTTTTGAAACCTGCAGAAGTTGTCAGTCGCGGTAGACCGTTGTTAAGGGAAGAAGAATAAATGATACCCAACGAATTTTCGTTTTTGTCAAAAATGACAGAAACACTTGAACAACACTACTGCGTTAAATGTTGTGTAATACTTGTGGTGATTCCTAGAAAGTAAAAAAAAAAAAAAAAAAGAAACCCGAAAAGAGACCAGTTTTGCCAAGAGGAGACTTACGAAAGGAGTTCCATTATTGCTTCCGATGGTCGAAGAATCGAAGGGAGAATGTTCAGCAGACCAAAACGACAATTTTGAAAATAAGGAACTAAAATATTTACAAGCTATGGTTTTGAAATTTTGGAAGGAAGTTTTATTTGGAAATGTACTCACATTTCGAAATAAAATGGGAGTTAAATAATCTGAAAAAAATAAGAAATAAAAACTTATTTTACATTCACCCCTTTACATAATCAGAAATTACAGCAAAAATACACAAATATTTCGATTTGAAGTTAACACAGAAAACAAAAAGTTAGATGATCACATACTTAGTGATCGTTCTAAATAGTTTCAGTTTTCTTTTCGTGTTTTCGATATATTCTTTTGTACTGTTAGACATTTGACATTGCATATATTTAAGACTTACCGTTGCTTTAACAACCTGGTATAAACTCGTTTTAGCAACAGCAAAAAATCTTTTCCGAAGTCCGTGTAGGCTTGGCAATCATTTTTTCCCCACTCCTTGCTTGTTCTAATGCTAGTGATTTTTATCAACCGATTAATTTTGACATAGACTGTTACTAAACATTGAACACGAATAATGGTTGCCAAACACTAAATACAAATAAGGTCAAATTTGTATCCTGAAAAAAAGAAAGAAAATAAAAAAATATATATATTTCGATTTTCAGGTAATACCTCTTTTGTAATTTCTTTCGAAGTGCATTAGATTACAAGTATTTCTTGTGATATTGTTATATGCAACTCTATGAGTCTACGGCGGAGAGAGATATGACAGCTTATATATCGAGGGCATAAGTGGGGCAAGGCATTATTGATTATTGATTTATTTATTGTTACTAATATAACTGTGTATTTTCTGGATAAAACACTTAATTCCCATTATACTGTTAGTAATTCGTTTTCAATACATGTGCATCCCATGTACCCCAGTTTTATTCTATTCATATAATTCCTTTTTGGTGCTTCACCTTTTATGTTATAGAGCAAACGACGGCAGCTTATGGCATGCGTGCCAGATTTGGCACGTGGTACACTTCTCAGTGGCTCTCTACACCCCTCTACAAATCTGTCAATTTTTGAGTGGATGGTAATTGATAATTTTTAAATGGAATTTATTGAACTAACACCTTCAGAATTTCGGATACCAAAATTTACATAATTCCGAAAAAATCTGAAAGTTAACACTATCGATAATCTGACAGCTATTTTAAATTACTGGAGAGATTTAATTGTTTGAAGAAAACTTTACTTTTTCTACTTTTGGTGCTACACGGTAACATACACAAGGGAAAGGGGGGGGGGGCAACCACCCCCTTACACTAACAGATTTTTAGTTTTTATCATAGAGATTACCTCTCAACGCTTTCTCGTCCATTTGTTTTTTGGAATGTAACCGCCCTATAAAAGAGGTCTGTGTACGCTATATTGGTTCTACATATCACAATGTTTTGAGAATGCAAAGAAGTTACTTAACAATTAGACGTTCACAATCGAGTCAAATTCAGTCACAAATTATACCTCTGATATTGCAATGTGAAACACAGCGGTATAGGGATAAGATTCGCACAAAAATGCTTATTTTTTTTTATTTAATGATATTGAAGGAAAATTTATACTTTGTTTTATTTATTTCTTAAATTAATAAAGAGGTTTTGAAACACATACATAATGTATATGTACAATTATAATTTTTTATTTGTGTTGAAGAAATAGTTATATTTCAAGTGTCATTTATTTTTTATGCCAATAAATAACTTTAAATAACACATATAATTAATGTATAATAAAACTGTATTGAAACAATACGATTGCCGCGGGAATCGCATTGTTTCAAATATTCCTACTGTGAGGCACTCTGAATCATGTTGGTAGATTGGTTTGACACACCACTGAAGGAGGAAGATTCGATCTGAGCACCTTCTGTTCCGTAAGCGAGTACTTTAGCGATCACGCCAAAACGATCGTCTTCGCGTGATTGCTATTACTGGTTTATATCGATATCACACCACACCACTAACTCATGCCAGTGATTCGGCGAATAGGCGAACGAACGATACCATATTTGTGACGAGCGTGTAAGCAGTTGCGTCATTTGTGTGAGACGGCTTTTGTGGTGTGACGGTTTAATTGCGTCATGTGTCTGATGACTTGGTTGCTTTTGCGGTGGAGAGATGGCGCCACGACTGCTGTGAGCGAAAGTTGCGTGTCTCTTTGTACGGCCAGGGTCACCAATGAAGGAGGAAGATTCGACTTGAGCACCTTCTGTTCCGTAAGCGAGTACTTTAGTGATCACGCCAAAACGATCGTCTTCGCGTGATGGCTATTACTGGTTTATATCAATATCACACCGTCACAACCACAGCTACAAGGTTGCCGACTTCTGTTATAGAAAGTATTATGAAAAAGTAATCACAAAGTTAACTGATTCCCGTTTTTCTTTTCTTTGAAGCCTGCTCGGATACTGCTCTGCCCTTCGTAGAGTACCATCAACACTGCCTCGGCATCTTTCCCAGAAAAGAGAATTATAGAACATCCACCACTGTGTGCGAACAATTGGGGGCTCATCTTTTTCCTTATAAAACATTTGATGATTCGGATAGCGTGGGAGCTGCGATATACAGTTCCTTGACGTTTGATGGAGGAATCTATGCCGGAGTCATGAAGAACGAAATGGGAGAGTGGAAATATAGCACTGGGTAAAGAAATTTGATTTTTTACCTTCCAACTTCAAAATTTCAAAATTCTTTTTCAAAAAATTGTCATAAATTAAAGTCATATATAAGTAAATCTGATTATGCAGTGATTTTGATTTTGTATTATGTTATAAATATTTTTTATATATAGAACAATTCATATAAGATAAATAATTAATCAAAAATTAATCACTAGCTATACAGGGTCTTAAAAATTTCAATTGAGTTTAAGCAATGTTATATTCATATATTTTTATCAATACCCAAATTCTATGATCCAAAAATTCTTCAATGTATCTTCCAAATACCGTATTTACTCGAATCTAAGCCACACTACTTTTTCAGTGTTAATGCACCTTAAAATCGGGTGCGGCTCAGAATGGAAGGCAAAACATTTGTTAGATGGGGGAGATTGAGTTTCTACCCCTTTTAAAAGGAAAAATGTAGCCGTCCATTCTGGCCACTTGCATCGATGACTTATTCCATTCCGCAGTTTATTTCCAATACTCAGTCTATCCTAAACATCGTTGTCTGCACGTATTCAGGAAATATTTTTGTATAGGCTTTCTTTTAATCACCTAAACATCAAAGATATCGATAATAGTATCAAGACGAGTTTACTATGACGCAAGTATGGTAAGGGAGGAAATTTGAAATGCAGAAAAAGACGGAAATCGAGCAACAGCCACTGAAAATTTGGCATGGAAGAAACAAATATACGTCGATGGCGTAAGCAAAATGATATAATTTTTGCTTGTAAATGCTCAACAGTCTTTAATAATTCGTTTACATTCTTCTACAATACATTCTGTTATAAAAATGTTGTATAACAAATGCATTGGATGGCACGAAAGACGACACCGTGTGGGAAAATAGGCGATTCCAGCACCCATTCCGAAGTCAGCTGTGATATTGGGAGTGACGAATCTTTTCAAAACATGATTCTGAAGGTTAGAATAATTATAGATTCAAGTACGTATTTGAAAGTTTTTAATCCTGGGTTAAAATAAATAAATTATTAACTTATTATTTCTCATTAATTTTTTTCAAAATTTCTTAAGTATCGAACAATTCTTAAGTACACACATCCCCCCTCCCCCAAACGGGTAGAGATTTGGGGGTGTAGCTTAGAACAGATGGCGGCTTAGATTCGAGTAAATACGGAATATAATTTCATGTAATTATTGTAAAAAAAAGAGAGAAATGCTTAACATTTTTTTCTGACAAGTACAAATATTACGAAAACTAAATAAATAAATTGAGATCGCTTCTTTATATATTTTTAAAAAAATTAAAAGCTGTAAAGTTTGTGCATGGGAGTAGTGACTCTATTTTTAAATTTATCTTGGTAGACAATTTAGCACTCAACAAATGAGGTGTGAGGGGTGTTTGTTGATTAACGTCTCTCTGGAAAGCAACAAGAGGGCTATAAGATCTGAAAGAATAGTGATTCTATTTTTAAATCTTTACCGACAACTTTTACCATCGAATTTAACTAATCAGAAAACGTTCTCTGTTTCAAATAAAGGGATATTTTAATGTTGCCTTGTTTGAGTAGTAGTTGAAACTCTATATACACACACAGGCGAGGCAAGTAGCAGAATCAACGTCTTACTGCATAGAATAGAAGCCTATTTCATAATTTACTTTTACGAGAAATTAAATTTTAAACAAATTTGTTAACACATGCTTCATCTTTTTTAAGCCAAGCAGATCTTAATAAACCCTTTTCCCCCTCAGAAAATGATTCTCACAAACTAACTTTAATTTTTATTAAATTTTAAAAATTGATTTCTTTTAAATAATTGTACTTCAGTTTAAAACAATGAAGTCCAGTGGCTGAATGGTTAATGCATCGCGCTTCCATACCACAGGTCCGAGGCTCAAACCCCGAGCTGGGCAAGGTCGACTCTGCCTTTCATCCCTTCAGTGGGTCGATAAATGAGAACCAAGCTTGCTTGGTAGCTTAACACTGGGGGTTTCACAACAGACTGACCACCTGATCGGAACATCTACTCATGCACCTCAGAGCGAAGGTCACGTATACTGAGTTGGGCACAGTAGACCTTGGCCCTCACGGACTGTTGCGCCACTGAGTTAAATTAATTTTAAAACAATAGTTATAAGAGGGAACAAAGCACATTTTTATATCAGGAACTCCATAACCTCCATGCTTTCACAAGAACGAAGCCGGTTGATCCAAAATTAATTGACTTAGCATAAGGCAGTCGCTACCAAATGTAGAAGTGCTTGATTGAGTTTTACAGGCAAAGTTCGCAACTCAGCATGAACTTGAAAAATAAGATTTGACTACCATAGAAAATGTGAACAAGTTTACCAGATTTTCGACTTCCTCGTCCTTGGCGACAAATTTAGCGAAAAATAAGATATCGCCAAGAAGTCATCTAGGATCAATCCTTCAAGAAATTACCTTAAGGCTATATAAATGACCTTTGAAATAAAGGTCCAGCATTTCAGAAGAGAGCTCAGTCGAGATCAGAATCTACTTGTGCGTTAAATGTGATAAGAGAGAGCAGGGCCGTTAAATGTGATAAGTCTTAAAAAATACAAAACAATTCTAAATTAAGGACATAATAATTACTTATTATTATTTATACCGAGTAAAATGTAAGAGAAGGAAACGCCCTTTTCAGCAAGCCAATTTTTTCGAAATAGAGTCTACTGATGGTGAGGATCACACACACACACAAGCACTTATTTTAACTTATAGTAACTACACACAAAACTAAAATAAAATATCACCTGTGACTACCTATCTACCAAAAATTTTTATTACCCTTGTCCTCTTATGGATAACCGAGACCGGACATCGTATGGGTGCAGTCAATGTCCATTGTGATCCCACATCTGGATGGGGGAAAAGTTACTTGTGAAAGGTATGTATATGTACAGTGGTGGCCAAAATTGTGGACACTTTTTTAAATTGTTAAGTTTTTTAAGTTTGTATGCTTATAGAAAATTTTACGTTGCACAAAATGTTAAGTATTTTATAGCATTTTAGAGGGAATTTAATACTGAATTCAATACTAAAAACAAAGTTCAAATGTTTGCAACGCAAAAAAAGTTATGCAGTAACAACTGTCGATATACATTAAATACTGATGATAGCAGTGAGTTATCAGAACTTATTGAGGTTGCGTTTATTCTTTATTACAGCTTCGCATCGATGTTTTATTGAGCTGAAAATAGTTTTATGCTCTTCCTTCGTTAATACATGACGACAGGAAACAATTATATCCTCAATTAGTTTCTTTTTATTTCATGGGTACTTCATTCGGATAAGAGCTTTCAAATGATGCCCTTAAGTTTTCACTAGGATTGAGGTCAGGACTGTTTCCTGGCCAGAACAACAACTCAATAATCTTAGAACGGTACCAGTCTTTCAATTACTTTACTGTGTGGTAAGGAACAGAATCTTGCTGAAAAATAAATGAAGCATTGGTGGCAAATAGATTCCTGATGGAAGGCAGAAGTTTGGGTACTGGAATGGTGTAAATGTATTTGATGACATTCAGTTTCCCATTGATGATATGAAGGCTACCGATACCATCTGCTGATGTGCATGACTAAATGATAAAACCATGTGGGTACTTCCCAGTTGCCTAGATGCAGTCAGGATGTAGCATTTCTGCTATTTTACGTTTTACATATTTCAGGCTATCACTACCGAATAGCGATATCTTAGTTTCGTAAGCTATATTATTGTAAAGTTTCATTAAAAAACATTCAGTTATTTTTGCTTGAAAGCGTAACAAACATGCATCCGTACAAACTTCTGCGTTTATAATATTAGTAAGGATGCGTGAATGTCATTTTGTGCAATTTTGTTGTTTTTTTATGCCTATCATGTTTTTTGTACGTCATAAACAGGGGCGTAATGTACACCCCCACATAGCGGTGTTGCTCAAGTCTGTCTGACGACAAGTACGGCTTGGGGTTCAAAACCTGACTTTGTAGGGGACCCCAAATATTCTCCGTTACGCTACTGGTCATAAACATCTTTTGATAGAGCTTAACGGATACACTTATTTTTTCAGGGAGAAAGAAACTTCTCGATGGGATCCAGAGGACGAATTGCGCTTAGACTGTGGGGTGTACGCATTTCTGAAAAATCTTTCAATCGGCATGTTCGCTATGAGCTGCGAAAGCAATCTGCGTTTGCTGTGCGAATATGTAGGTGAGAAAAAGTTTCGTAATGTTTTTTTCTTCCATAGATTATTTAAAATGCTAGACAGAATGCTTTTTTTTTTCACTTCGCTTGTGTGTGTTGCAACTGAATGCAAAGAGAAAATGGTGAGAAAAAAAGATTATTTGATGTGTGATGATTAATTTTTGTTGTTTCGATTTGAATGTGTGCATGAGATGAAAAATTTCGAGATTTCAAGATTAAAAAAAAAAGTGATTGAAATAATAATTTTTTAAGAATGATTTTTTCAAAAACGCTTTTTTTTTTTAATACAGAAATCAGTTTTGCCACAACTGTTGATTGGTTTTATTGGCCATTGTAGTCAAGTATTCGTAAATTTATGAAAAAAAAGTTTATCTGCAAACTAAACAAAACGAAAATGTAAGAAAAGAAAAGAAAGAGAGGAGGAAAAACAAAAACATGAGTCATAGATAGGAATAAGATCGATAGGGCAACCCAGGGAAAATACACACCAAAATTTACAAAATACTTTAAATCCCGGGAAATAGATTACTCAAGGCCCTCGGAGACGTAAATCCCTGTACCTACTTAAAAAGTGAGTGAGTGAGAGTGAGTGTTTATTAAAGTCGCACTATAAAGCAAACGAGGGCTATTGGCTGCGGACTTAGTAATTTGAAACCACAGTCAAGTGACGAGGACGATTTCTATATATATAAGCTGGCACTTTCCTCTCCAAACTACCACATCACGCCAGAGTGAATATTAACGTCGCACTTTTCAGCTACACGAGGGCTTTTGGCGGCAGACCTCGTAATTTTGAACCATGGTCAAGTGACGTGGACGACACTTGTGAGCTGGCACCCCCTCTCCTAACTACCACACTACACCAACGGGAGGACGCTTCAGCTCTCGACATATTTAACGTGCATCGCTGCCCTACACGGCGGGTCTTTAGTGGTACTGGGCTCGAACTCATGACATGCCTGCCATGATCAGATACCTTTACCACTGGGCTACCGCAGCCCTACCACACCACGTCAATGGGAGGACATCGGACTACGACAGATTTAAGGTGTCTCAGCTCCTCCACACGCTGGGTCTTCAGACACCAGGACTCGAACTCTGCCGGTCACGAGCACGTGACCATGACTTCTAGGCTACCACAGCTTCCTACTTAAAATGGCAACTTTAAAGGAATATCAAAATGATTTGTTTTATTCAGAATAAATCCATCAACTTACATGATTTTCTTCCAATGACAAAAGGTGTAAATCGATTGTACTAGGTACCTTCTTTAGTAGTCCCATAAAATTTGGCATTCGGTTACTGAAAGAAACTATTGATTAATCGAATTATGAGTAAATCTCACTTCATGATTATCATTTCAAATGAGAACTCGTACTTCACCACTATATTTTGAAAGCAAACCAAATGTAGACTTCGTTTTTAATGGAAAAAATAAATATACTAATCCTGAGGAAACTAATCATTATCCACACTTTCTCTATCTGTTTATCCGCCTTTTAAATCAATGACTGATTAAGAGGGCATTATTATTCGATGAATGATTTTTATCGGTGGAAGGGTTACATTTGGCTCAGTTGTTCCAAATTTCAATTAATCTTTTTTCTAAATAAAACTCATGTTGTGATTTAGATAAAACTCTGCTAATGCAAAATAAAAACGGATAAGAAGATGGAATGAGGAAAAGGATCGAAAATAAAGATCGTTAGACAATCGAAGGAGCGTTACAGGCGCGCGTTTACCAAATAAGGCAAACTCCACAGAATAAATTAAAGATAATTTGGCACCTCAGAGTCGTAAATTCTGCATTACTTGAAGAAAAACATCTATTACATTTCATCGTAACATTATATGGCATGTAAAAGATCCCTAGAGTGTCTGTTTGGCTTGGGTGCTCTCGGCAAAATTAAATCCTAGTACAGGTTCACATCCTCTGAGCTCAGGTGCCTCCCTCTGGAGAGGAAACATAGCGTCAAAACTATCTGCAGTGATTGGCATCCGCCTATATGGTGCCGCACTAAAAAGTTACCAGCTTCCGGGGAATGTACTAGGTCTTACATTCGAAAAAACACCCATTTATGTATTATTTTTGTAAAAGATTTGTAGATCTATGCTGATGAGTAAAACGGAAGCAAAATAAATAACATGCATTTGTATTGTTGTATATGAATTCTAATAAATACAGCTTTTCTCAACTTGTTACCATTTTTATCACAATACAATTAAAAAAATCTAAATTCTCAATGATCTTTATTAATACGTTTGGGGTGGAAATAAGCAAAATAATATAAAAATACATTTAATAGATATATTGATTGTGAGTTAACATAAAAAGTTAACAGCCACATCATCCAAAATCATCTTGCAATAGGGTACAGAACCCATTATTCTACAAGGATACTTCCGATGTTCACACATCACAGGGTGCAATGATTTGAGTGGGATTTAGCAGTGGAAAAATGACATGTGGAAAAACGTGGCCTCGAATGAGAAGTTTAAATTGATCGTTATTGGATTCATTATGAACCTTTGTAAAGAGAGAAAGGAAGATATACCAAGCTAGACTCTCCTAATTTCTACACCATGTTACATGGTTGTTGTTTTTTTGTACAGTTACACTGAACATACAGTAGCTCCAGTACATATTAGATGTGTTTGGTATACAAAAGTCTTGAATTCTATAATACTAGATACTCTTATCCATTATTTCAACTGTCAAATAGGACTCTCAGAAAGTACCAAGAATGAATTTTGTAGTCTGAAAACTCAACTAAAGAAAATACATAACAGAAACTTTTAAGAAAGTTTTTTTAAAAAAGCCTTTAAGAGAAAAGTATGCTTATGTAGTAATATCCATATATATATACACACACACATATATATATGATTAAATATTGATGATTTTCATACTTGCATTAAAGTATTTCAATTACATAAATAAGTTAGCTTGTTTAATACATTAATAAAATTGTCCTTACATTAATAAAAAATTACTGTTTAAAATAACTCTTCCAATCCTTCAAAGATATGGTTAATTGACAAGATTTTGTCTCAACAAATTCCACTGGTATATCTCATATGAATGACATAATTTAAAAAGTAACAAATTCAATAATAAGAAATGATACAATTAAAAAGAAAATAAGAAAATTAACTTTCCATTGATTTTTATCAAAATGTCTATTATCTTTTTAACAATCTATATTATTTATCTTTATTTAACAAAATTTAAGTTGACACATAATTAAATAACAAGTACAGTGCTTAGTCTGGTATTTCACTCCCCAAAGTCTCATAGCGCAATAATTTACTAAAACACAACATTCTAAAAATCTTGATATTTTATAACAGCTTCAATCGAAACAATAGTTAAGGTAGAGTTTGATATATCTTTGAAAAATATATATAAAGTATTTCACATTATATCGATTTTATTATTATAACAATTTTATATTTTACCATTTATCAAAAGTTATCATTCCATTTCTATGAACAAAATATAATACAAATTAATCAGGATTTTAAAAAAAATGACTCCTTTTACTTTAAACAATGCTAATACCCCCCTGAAATTTAGATTAATTTATTGTTTATTAAGAAGAGCTATAGGCAATAGACCTCATAATTTTGAATGATGGTCAAATGATGCCAATGGCAACCCATTCTCCAAATTCCCACATCAAAGCAACTTGGAGTTTGGACCTTTACAGAACTAACATACATCAGTCTCTCTACACTATGGATTTTTAGTGGAAGAGGACTCAAATTCTACTATTTGACAGAAACACCAGCATCTAGAACCACTGATGTAATAAGTTTAGAATGCTCATTTTTAAATGACTATCTTAATTAATTAATTTTAATGAAAAGAAAGAAATTCTAATATCATCAACAATATATTCATGTTGAAATATGTAGTTTCAATGAAGGGGGGATGCAATGGCGATTGTATTTGATTAATTTAAATGCATGGATAATATTTAAAAAAAAATAACTTATTAATTACAGGTTTGCCTAAAAGAAAAATTCAAGACAGTAAAAAATTGAAAATATACATAAATAAGAGATTTCTTTCAATGAATTATTGGATATCACCCAGATCAACAAATTTAGAAATATAAAATCTTCTGAGATAAAAAAGAACCACATTGATCAACAGGAGAAAATTTATTTCAAGATAAATAACAATTAGAATCAAAAACATTATATACACAAGGAAGTTATAAAAAAATTAAGCTTTTCAAATTTCAGCATCCACATGACAAACAGAATCAACAAAGTTATCAAAGTCTAGCATGCTGATTTCAAACTTTTCAAGTTGACTTGTAACATCAAGGACTTGTTCTTGAAGGGATGGTTGATTAGAAAAAGATGAAAGAGAAGGTGCACTCTGACACTCTTTATAAAAAGTATTTAAATCAGTATCAGAATCACTATGAGCAAATGGAGGTTTCTATTAAAAAAAGAAAAATAAAGATTACTACAGTTGACAGAATATACACATGAAACTAAAATATTTTTAAATAATAGTTATAAAAACATTTATTTAAAATAAACCTTTAAATTACATTGATTGATTGTTATTGTTACACTTCAAGTAACAATGGAAGCTTTTGCTAATGAATAAAAATTTTGAATTATGGTCAGTCAAGAGATGAGGAAGACACCCCAAGCTGATACCTTCCTTTCCTAAATTCCACACCATGCTAATGTAAAAACTTTGAGACTCAACAGATTTAATAACATCCACTATACATAGAGGATCTTAGTGGCATTAGGACTTAAAACTCATGCTTTGACTAAAGCAATGCTGGCCATAAGTTCATGACCATTCAGTTGTTGCAGCCATTCAGATAAGTTTAAGTACCTTTAGATAAGTTATAATCCTAAAAAATCAAACATAAAAAGACTTGTAAATAAAATGCATTTGAGTTCCTTTTCTTCTTTTTTGATTGCACACAAAAAGAAATCAAATGCAACTTTCATAAAATTTTTAGAATTGGTAAAACTTATTAAATTTGATTTTTTGAAAATCTTTTATTAATTCTAGAAATAAAAAAGTAGTTTCAAAACAAATCTTGTAATATGCCTACACAACTTCAATATACTTAATTTGTTTCTTAATTAATAGTCATAAGGCTCTATCCCATGTTTGAAAATTTGATAACTTTTGCTATTTAAAGAAAAAGACAGGCATTTCATCACACAACTTTACAAATACAGTTGGACCTTTATTTAACGAAGTTGCTAAATCCTGAAAAAAAGTTTGTCATATGGAAAATTCGTTACATAGAGGTTCATCTTTTAATATACTTTATATAAGCCACATAAAACAAATTTTAAATTCATAAGTACAAAACATTAAAAAAAAGTAATCATTTACATCTTTTTGTAAATTAATATTAATGTATTTTATAAATCTTACCCATCAAAAAAAAGAAAGGAAGAAAAACTACAAGGAAAACAAGTAAAAGAATTTCAAGTAATATATACTGCAGTTTCAACATTAAGAAAATAATTTTAAATTAAAATTAATGAATTTTAAGGACATTTTTTAATTTAAAGCATACAAGTAATTTTAGGCATACATTATTTTATAACTAGAGATTCTAAACATACATTACCATATGCCTCCTTAAGTTTAATTACTCATAAAATCTGTTAATTTTGTTTGAGTTTTTTTTTTTTTTTTGATTGAAAAAATGCTTTGTTTCATAATATATACACCTCACATCTTTGCACTGCACCAAAGAAAGAATAACTTGAAATGTCCAGAAATACTTAAAACATAGGGAGAAAAAAAATTGAACCACAAGAAAAAAGTTTGTTATATAGAAAATTCACTTCGCTATTGGGAGGTTATGCTACGAAGAAAATTGTGAAATGTTCTTGGTTCCAGGAAAAAGTTCGCTAAATAGAAAAATTTTCAATATAGAGGTTTGTTATACAGAGGTCCGACTGTATATATATAAAAAAATTGATAAGCACAGTTAAACATGTTAAGTTTTTTTAATAAATAAACATTTGTACAAATTCCATGATATTCATTGAGTAAAAATAAATATTTAGTTTTAAACAAAAAAATTATATGATCCAATTATAATTTTCTTTTTAATAGAAATTTTTTTGCCAAAAACTTAAAAGTCTTAATAGCATATCTGAATTTATTTAGTTTATCCCAAGAAGTATTTCATTATAGAGAAAATTTGTTCATTAAAACTTTTTATACAGAAAAACTTTAGCCTTTTTCTTAATATCATTTGAATAGAAAATTTGTAATGGATTTGATATGCAATGCATAGTATTTCTAAAACATGCTAGAACAATATTTAAGATAAATACTGTTCCATACAATTGGAAAGAATTTTTTCTTACTCCATGAAATAAAAAAATGTTTTCAAAATTAACTTACCACATCTATTAACACAAAATCACTGCCATCTGATATATCACTACAGGAGAGTCTTTCACAATAAGGTTCCTTCTCATTTTTGATCTCAGGCAATGAGGTCAAATTGGAGTTCATGTCTCCATTAACATTACTATTATCGACAGATATTTCTTCCTCTTTGATTACACGACTTCTCGTTGGATGAAGGAAAGTTTTTTGAAGAAAATCCAGCTCAGGAAAACTTTGATCGGGAGAGTTACTGGGAAGAGCAAAAGCACCAACACTAGGGGAATTTGTTGCATTTCGGAGGACACGACTGTGAAAATGAAAATAAATGTTTTGGGATGTACTTCAATTATGTTATATATGATAAGTACAAAAGTTGATATGTGCCTGCATAAGAACATTGAACAATTATTTCCTTTTAATTTTATTTTTTGTTCAACATAGAAAATGTTCTTGTGCAAACATTCTAATAAGATCTCTAGTGATTAGCTGAAATAACAGGCTTCCAACTAAACATTTTTCAAAAAATACCTTTTAAAGCTTTTAATAGATTAAATTAAAATTCTTGCATCGATTTTATTGTGAGGCTGCTATATTTTGTATTGGGTAATAATCAAAACATTTCTTAACATTCTAGGCATACCAGAAAGCAAATGTACAAAACAATTTTCAAACTGGCTATAAATACATAATAAAAATATTTGTTACTCTTTT
The DNA here is from genome assembly GCA_019973955.1 of Trichonephila inaurata madagascariensis. Taxonomy (NCBI): domain Eukaryota; kingdom Metazoa; phylum Arthropoda; class Arachnida; order Araneae; family Nephilidae; genus Trichonephila; species Trichonephila inaurata. The sequence continues at coordinate 222,373 of BMAV01016557.1, forward strand.
GGAGAAATAAATAACAAAACAAAAAGTCAAACACATGTGTTTTATATTAATCTTTCAATGAGTTTCATTTTTAAAAAAATTAACCAGAAATTAAGACCTTTTGGTTCAAAGTCACCTGAAATATAAATTTTTTTCTTCTTCTATATTTCATGCAGGGGTGGGTAAATATCGGCCCACAGTTTTTTCAGCTCACCAAGACAGTCAGACAAGAGAACATTTATCTTATTAAACTGATTCTAAAATTTAATGTGCTAGCAGCAACAGATGATATGAAATTAGCATACTAAACAAAGTTAATTAAACTGCCACCATTTTATATTAAACTTACATTTATTCAATCTTATAATAATTTATATCTTTTCTAAGATGCAAAGTTAACTAAATGAATGGAATCATTTTGAAAAAGTCACAACTCTCCAGTATCCTCTGCTTTCACAATGTGGACCTCGAGTTAAAATAATTGCCCACCCCTGATTTAAAGTAAGCATATATATTCACTAAACTTTAAAATACCTATTTTTTTTATAAAACCATATGAAAAAAATTAACATGTTAGTTTAAAAATAAGTGCGTCAATTCAATAGCTGATTCATTAACTTTCATATTACTCTTAGTGTTTAAAATAAATAATACATTGCTGGTACTTTTCAATATTCACTATTTTTTGATAAAATACAAAGATGATTCAACCAACAAAAATATCATAAAAGGCTGCTCAGAATTACATTACATAAACTTTAACTGTAATTTATATTCTTAAGTAACCTGACAAAAATGTTAAAATATAAACATTTTTTTTAAAAAAATGAAATTTGAGAAATTTAAAGAACATTAACCATTTTAAAAACATTGATGATTGATACAAGCTATGTTATATATAGAGAGATATTTTTAAAGCATATATTGAAAATAAAAATATTCAGTACTTAGTTTGTGTTACACAGGGAAATTAAGAGTTTTACAATTAATAATTGTGTTTTATCAATAACTATAAAGAAACACACTGCACATTTTTGTATTAATACAAACATTAACTATCAATAAAACACTTACTTAATAATCTTTTCACCAGAATTATTTCTCTTAGGACTCATATCAACATTGAAGTAGTCACTTTTAACCATGAAAGAATTCTCTTTTCCTGAATTCTGTGGGGCAATTGTCATTTCTGTTTTGGAACGATATGTGACTGATACTGTGATAGTTCCAACAGGAGTATGGACTTCACCAATTTTACTAACTTGTGGATTGTTACCAAGGTGATGAATCTGTTTAGAATTAATGAATATATTAAACTATATTCAGAATATATAGAGGAGATTTCATTTTTATAGTTTAAATACATATATTTTTTAATTTCAATATAAGATAAACTTTCTTTAATGAAGGCAAAATTTACCTGAGGCTCACCACGATAAATTCTGTACAATATCACATATGTTGTAGCACTCTGTCCAAGGGAAAGCTTATAAGCTGGAACAGCTCGTGTGACAGAAATAATAGACTTTAAAAACACTGTCATGTTCATAAAAAGAGCACCAGCACATCTCTTATATTTAGGATCATAATATGTTTGTGAATCAACCTGACGCAGATTCCATGTCTCTAATATCAATGTATCTCCTTCAGCTGTTTTCAATAATGTTTCAACACAAACTGAAAACTCTTGCAGTGGATTAATGTTAGAGTATGCCTCTTTAGCTTTTATTTGAATATCTGGATTATCTTCAATAGCTATTCCAAACTAAAATAAATAAAATGAATGAATAAATAGTAAAAATATCTTAATACAGTACAGAAAAAATAATTAAGCAATTCAGAGTTTAATTATACAAATAAAAAAAAAATGCCTTTTCTCAATTTTTTTTTTAATGTCTTATTCTTTCTAGTGCACATACATTATTTCTAATATATAGATATAAAATAATTTCCCACAAAATGTAGTTCTTTCAAACTACATTTTAGTTTATCAATATTGGTTCACAATCAATATGCAGAAAGAAAAAAAAAATCATATGTTTCTGATGAACATATCTAAAATGTGGTCAGTAAGTAGCATGTAGCTTAGGTTAAAGTACAGTATAGGGGGGCCACTTGGCACAGTCCTTTATTTTAACGACTAAAACCGGTCACCAAAGTACTTTTTTCGGAATTATTTATTTTAGAATGAATTCAATATCTCACCATGACATTTAGAAAAAAATCGCCAAATCCGAAGAAAAATCGCTAAATTCAAAGTGGCCTCCCTATACTACACTTAAACCGTAGCTTACTGCAATTTTTTTCGTAGTTAAAGCAATTTAATTGCATGTACAAATAATTTTAACTAGGAATTACAATATATGTAAATGATTGATCCAGATATGAAAGCAAAATTCGATTAAGTTAGAGGACCTGTAATTTACAAATGTTTTTTTAGTTAGAATTGGAAGTATTTGAAGATACACGGGTTAAATTATTTAAATTTTTGACCACTTTTATTGATAGGAGCAGCTATTTACATTTATAAAAGGTAGTCCTTCTCTAACACCCAAAATACTGACATTCATTTTGGGTTTCTTTTTTTTATTATTATTAATCAAATAAGATCCTTCCTGAAGTAGGAAAAAAAGCAGAGGATATATAGAGTTAAGGATGGAGGGGGCATTCCCTTTATCATAATTTTTTTCTTAATGCTTTTATTTCTGAAGCAGCACTTTATACTTCAATACAGTATAAAAATCTTTTTCTTTTCTATTCGGTATTTATTTTCTTTTCCTGTATGGTAAGCTTGGCTAATGATGTGTAGTCATAAAAAAATTTGATCTGCATATTCATAGCAATTGTCCTAGGATATAAAACAAAGAATAAAATTGGAAACAATGTATAACAATATATATATTTTTTTTGTAGTGAAAAAGAAAAATTTTGTTATTCTTTGAACATATTGAAGGACATGAATTTAAAATACAAAGGGAAAAGCAAAGTAAAGATTATGTAAAAGAAATTATGTACACATAAAAATAAAAATGACTTTGTTAAATACTTAAAAATAGATGTAACCAGACTAAATGACACAGAAACCTATTTTATTTGAAGTAAATAAGAATGCCTAAAACATTTTCTAAAAAATCTAATAGATTGAAAAATATACAACAAGTTTAGCAATGCTGAGTATTTTTTATATAAGAAATTCAATATTAAAGACATTTATTTCAAATCCTTTAATTTTACAGTTTCGTTAAATTATGCTTAAAATATGTGCAACACATAAATTTTTACAAAATCTATTTAATAAAGAAAATAATATACTTACAATATTATTCCCACATAATTTATGATCATTACTGCTCCTCTTCTCTCCACATCGTGACTGAACAACTATTTGAGGAAATTTGGCAATAAAGGTAGATATGTATTTTTCTAAATGTTTTAGGTTAACTTGAGGTTTTTCAGATGGTTTTGGTTCCATAGTAAAAAAAATTAATAATGCATTGAAAAAATTCTCCTCTTAATTATGTAGCAATCTATTTTTTGTTGTAGAATTGCATCACAACTATTATTTCAAAATAACCATCATGGGACCTATACAAAAAAAAGTCGTCATTATAGTAAAAAATAAACAAATATTTTGATATATACAGTAATCACATAAGACAGATGCAAAACAAAAATTTTATTTTTTGCAGACACATTCTATTGCAATGGGCATTAAGTGAATGCTTTTTCAAAAGAATAATTTAAATTGCAAGACAAGTACCCTTCCTTAACTGCTTTTTACAGGACTGGATCCAAACAAAATAACAGGTTAGACTGAATAATAAGGAATAAAGTATACATAATTTTTCAAAAATGCATACATAAGATTAAGTAAGTATCAAATGCATCTAAAAAAAATACTTCAGAAAAATATATAATTATAAAATGAAAATACTGTAATCTGGTAAATTAATAATACTTCCTTGAGGAATTTCCTCAACTGATTAAAGATTTTATTATGATTAGAAGACGGTTTTATAATTTATTTGATGTGTTATATTATTCGGTACTTTTTCATTTCGCCGGCGCAAATCCTACCAAGCAGACTTTATGGGCAACAATACACAATATACACTTAAAAATCTTAGTTCTGTGAATTTTTTACTTCAGAGTCATAGATATTTTGATAATGTTTAAAAAATTTTCAAATAGTTATCAGCAGAAATATTCCATTTGGTGCCAGTTGTATCATTTTTGGCAACATTATCGCCAGTGCTGGGGAAATGGAAAGTACCCCTTATTCTCTCGAAAGTTTTATTCTGCTTTTTAAAAAAATAACTCGGGTATTACATTACAGACTTTAGTAGTATTCAATTATAACTTATATATATACAAAAAAATTAAAAATTAACAGTCAGAAATATCACAAGCAAAATATTTTAACACAAAATTTGTTAAATTGTAAATAAAAAAGTTTTTTTTTTCTTACTAGAAAACTTTTTCCTCTCTCAAATGTTTTACTGCCAGCAAGTAAAAAAGTAGTAGCAATTCCTACAGCAGAAAATTTTTATTTATCTATTGCAGTTATATAATGTATTTTTCTAAGTGATAGTAAAATTAATTGGTATTTGAAAAAAGTGATAGTTATCAGAACGATTCCCAGAAAAGAAACTGGAACACTTAAAACCCTATCTTAGTTTACATCTCTGGCAATGGAGAAAAGGAAATGATGTCAAATAGCACCAACACTTTATGTTTCTGTAGTGAACTTCTATCCAATATGATGCCAATAAATTGCCAACTGTGATATATAAAGATGTACATTAAAATAGGATCCTACTGCTGAACCAAAATCATGATATTTGTAGTCAAGTAAATATGTCAAAATACAAGGTGCCAAGCAGTATGTTTAAACAAAAAAAAATGGTAAAAATTTAAATCTGTACTTTAACACACGGTTTTCCCTTGCATAATAAGTAGATTTAAAGAATTTCATTTTGATAACAGAGCCATATATACAAGAGACGTTTTGTTAGAATGATTATTTTAAGTATATCTGAATATTTAAATGTACAGAGTTTGGTTCAAGTGTAGTATAGGGGGGCCACTTTAAATTTAGCGATTTTTCTTCGGATTTGGCGATTTTTATCTAAATGTCATGGTGAGATATCGAATTCTTTCTAAAATAAATAATGAATAATTACGAAAAAAGTACATTGGCGACCACTTTTAGTCGCTAAAAAAAAGAACTGCGCCAAGTGGCCCCCCTATACTACACTTGAACCCAGAGTTTTATGCTTAAGAAAAAATACATTGAATTTTTAGATATTCTAAAACTGTATGAATATCAAAAACACAGATGAATTGCACTCTTGAAGATATTGATAACATTCATTGAATCATTTATTTGAATTAAAATTATTTTATAGAAATCTATGAAACCGTATTTATAAAAGCATTTCATATACTCGAAACAGTAAAACACAATCTACACATGATAAAATAACGTTAGGAAAATTTTTGGTTTTAAAATGACTTAAAAAACAATTTTAAATTTCTAGCATAATTTTTCTGCAGAACAAATTTATTGCGTTGACAAATGTTTTGAAATTAAGATAAAATAAACTGTCTTACATTCACACGTACAAGATATTAATAAGCTTAAGATTGCAAAATCACCAAGCTATAGAATATAGATCCAAAAGAAATTCTTGACAGTCATTAAAAATACAAAATTTTTAACAATATTCGACACCTAAATAAAACAGAAAAATTCCAAAAGAAAACTACATAAATAAAAAAATTCTAGAGATCTGCGATATCAAAACAAGCACTTCGTACGTTACGTGTTGTTATTGTTATTATTGTAGAATAATCTTTTTTTTTTTTTGATTTATAGATTTCTCGAATGCTTTATTTTCTTTTGTTTGTTATTGTTGTGGCTAATACTATAGCTCTTTCTAAATTTCAATATTTTTTCCAGATTATCAATTTTTTGCTTACTATTCTATTATTTTTTGATTAAAATGATAAGATAAGTTAAAGAATAAAAGTATAATTTAAAGGCATTTTTTCATTTCAAAGATGTGAGAAAATTCACGATAGATGTTTTTTTTTTTAATTTGTTTTCTGCACTCAACTTTGACTGTAACTTTTATAACGCATGCTAGAACTATAACCGTAATATTTGTACTTCGTTTGTTTCTTTCGTTGTTGTAATGGCTCCAGGTAAACACAAGTAAGTAAAGTATCTACAGTTTTTATTATTTTGATGAAATACTACGGTTTTTGTTGAAAATATTTTTGAAACGTTAATCGCTTTTTTTTGTTTATCAGGTCATCAAGAGATGAAACGAGAAATTCAAAAAAGGTAAATATTGTATTTAATTGATTTTACCTTATGAAATGTGCATAACCACCAACATATAAATACTCATTTTTCTGGACCCCATTAAACCTAACATCGAATTCTTCTGATTGTCCCTTTAAAAATTACTGATTATTAAATGGAAACAAAATGCTGAGTTCGATTCTAAGTTTTTACCCACTATCTAATACTTATGTAACTCAGGTATTGATTTAAATTCTCTTGTGTAATTATTTATAATTTTTTTCTTTCGTTACAAAATCGTATATTTCTCAACTTTAAATAAGAAACAACTGTACTTACATTTGCAACATTGCCAATGTTCAAGATAACTCACCAAGTTAGCAACTTCAATTTCGCCTGTGTCATACACACCGAATTGGCAACCATATGCTTCATTTCATGTAATGTCTCCAATCGAGTTGCAGTAATACTTAAGTACCAAAACAACTATAGTCTTAAAATGTTGTTCCAGAAATTTTCTTTTTTTTTACTATCTCTGTTGTCATAGAATGGAATCATTATTCCTCTTAAAAATATAGTAGCTTGATTTTGTTATTAATTGTTCAAAAGAATATTGACAAATCAAGAAGTTTATTCTGTAACATTACTGTCATTTTAACTGAGAAAGAGTGTAAAGAAAATTAACTGCTCATTAAATGAAACCACCATTAGCAGAGTAAATTTATTCAGAAAGATTGCTTTTAATGTATAATTTAATATTTCTATATATGTTTCTAGAATGAAAATCCATTTCTCTATATAAAAAAATATTTTCGTGATGCTGTAATAAATTTATTTATACATAAGGTATGGTTAGTAAGGTACAGCTTGAGCTATAAGCATGAACTGTTGTATAATTTGTACAATGGGGGTTGGTTTGCCAACAGGGGTACCCCTGTCCCTTCCAGTTGATTATAAAAAAATATTATTTTTATGAAGAAATTATTTATTTCAAGAAAATTGCAATTTGCTGCATTAATTGCTTTAATATTTTTTCTGTTCTAATACAAACTAACCAAGTATAGTTGTTACAAATATAATTTATGCATGTACTTGTAATTTGCCTCATATTTATATTTTTTTCAAAATGAACTCGCTGTTAACATTTTTATGTAATATTTTTCATTCACCACAGTTTTATTTTATTTTTTTCTTTGAAATATATGAATTTCGACGATTTTGCTTGCATTCACTGACATTTCCTTACAATGAAGTTTCTTGCTTAGTCTTTTGCAAAGACTATTACTTCTATTGATAATTGCATTTTAATTCTAAAAATGAAAAAGAATGTAATTTGTAAGAAATTCTTTAAACTATCACTTTAAAAACAAGGTGAGACATTAAATTTTTTTTTTTTTTTAGCTTTGTTTAAAAATTTTACCTGTTTACCACCAGTAATTCAAGTGTTATTCAAAGCCAGATATCTAGTTTCAAATGCAATAGGGTTAAAAGTCCATACATTAGCTTGCATTTTTTAAAATTATTTATTCATTTACTCTATGGTGTTTTTAAAAAATAGAAAAATATCATGAACAGTATTTTTTTTTTTAAATTAATAAAACATCAATTTTAAGGGGAAAAAATGTGCTATATTTTTCGACAATACATTAAGGATTAACTAGGAAAAATTTACTAAATTGTTATTAATAAGAAGTTTCAAATGCTTTGTTTATTGTTTGTTTGATATCTCTTGATCGAATTGCAATGAACATTTTAAAGAGGAAAATTTTAGGCAATCTACCCAATTCTGTAAAAAATAGACATCCTTTATGGAAAAATTTGTTTTAATCCAGTAACATCACAGTGTTTATTATTGTCATTTGAGCACTTAAAAATTATTTTAGTTTTGTCTGGTTTTGATGAATAATTACTAAAATTATTAAATATGTCTAAATATTAAAAGATCTGTATCATTTATGAACATGTATTTTGGAGGGGATCATATATTTATAATTCATGTGAAAGTGTTTGTAAATCCTATTTTAGAATCTGGATAATTTTTTTAGGTTCAATGCAATTTTCTGGTTATGTTTGTTTAAAATAATGAATGAAACAGTTTTTTTCTTTAAGATTGTCTTTATCATATATCAACATTGTATCAAAACTCTCAGTATTCATATGAGTTTGTGTGATTATAATATATGTCTTTTAAAACTTGTTATATAAAAATACTAGCTGTTTTTTTTTTTACACCCATTCTTCGCACGGGTGGACTGAAAAATTAAACAACACAGATTGAAGGATAAAGAAGTTTTTAATGAGTTAATTTTACGTGAATTGCAAATTAAACAAAAAAAAGCATTTTGCATATCTCAGCTGAACAGAAAAAAAGAAAGAAAAAAAATACCTTTGTTAAATTTTAAGTATGTAGATCTAATAGCTGATAAAAAGGATTTTTTTATTTATTTATAACACCCCGTAAGGGTCTTGAGGGTCGATTTTTGAAAATACCTCCCTAAGCTGATCTGTGCTCAGCAAAAGTAACACATTGTTAAAAGTTTTGTGTAATAAACGCTTAAAATAGTGTAAATAATTTATATCTGAAAGTGTAATACATTAATATTACTTTCTGCTGTATTTATTTTATGTTAAAATTGTAATATTTGAAAATGCCGTTTCTTAAATTATAATGGCGATTCAATGAAAAACATAGCGAAATGTTAACGATAGAGTCAAATTGGCAAATGTCTAGCTACTTTCATAGCTCGAGCTTTATTAGAGCTTTGTAAGACCCGCCGTGTAGGGGAGCGATACATGTTAATACTTTATCTACCGCATTATGATTTACTGCAGTTTTTTTTCATACAATATTTTTTTGGATCACTGCATTTAAAATTAATGGATATATATAAACAAAATTCTCCACTTTGGGAAATTTAATCCATTAGAGCTAATAAATTAATTAAAGATTTTCCACTGTAAAATTAATTCTACACACCGTTCACTTAAAATAAGTAGTCAAATCATTTTCTAAGGTCTTCATATTAACATACAAAAACATAAGACACTTCAATTTTGATATAAACTATTTTTTCGGGACAAAAATAATAATCTTTGCAATGCGCTGAAAACGCAATATCTGCTACAAAACTATTCGCCTTCCCCGCTAAAATACTCATCATAGAACCGATGCTGCCATATATCTTGGAAGAGTGGATTTCAAAGAATATTCCTGCTAAGTATTGGTAGAATATGCCTTCTAAGTTGGTGTGGTGTGATAGTTAGGAGGAAGGGGGTGCCAGCTCATGTGTCGCCCACGTCATTTGACCATGGTTCAAAACTATGTGGTCCGTTGCCAAAAGCCCTCGTGTATCTGAACAGTGCAACGTTAATATTCACTCACTCCAAAAAATACAGTACAGTAGTTATAATTATTTTTATACTTAAAAATGCAATATCTGCCTATTCAATTAAAATTATAGTGTTATAATTAACTACTAACCACAAACAAATTTTGAAAATTTGTCCAAATGATGTAGGGTGAACGAGAAAGTTTGTTTACTTTAAGTGTCAGAACCGATCAAAGTATTTATTTTGAAAAAAGATCAATTTCTTACTACCAAATGTGCATAATAAAATCATTAAAAAAAATTTTTTTTTAAAAATCATAAAAAAAAATAATTAAAAAAAACATTTAAATAAAGAGAGATTTATGACAACCCCTCCCTTCAAAACCTAGTTTTATTCTGAAATAAAAAAAAATAGGGATTATGCTGATCACAGGAATTAATTAGAAGCGAGCGCCTTGCGTAGCCAAAACAAAAAGTGTTTCTTCACAAATAAAATACAGATATATGCTGTTGTGGGCTTTTTTGCAGTGCACGCCAGAATTGCTTGCAGATGGCAGAATTTTTTCCTACTTACTTGACAAATATCATTACATATTGGACACTTCACACAATATCTTTATAAATTATAGCCTATGTGTTATTCTGATGTATAAGCTATATTACTATAAAGTTTAATTAAAATCCATTCAGTTGTTTTTGTATGAAAGATGACCAAACATCCTCACAAACTTTCGCATTTATAATATATATCTAGATTAACTTTTATAAAGTAAGCTGGATGTAAAACATATTTCAAAAATGAGTATTAAAATGTTTGCTAATGTTTGTTAAATTGTATATATTCAAGATTTAATATTAATTGAAATATTTTTTTAAAATCTGAAATGTGTTATGCTTTCAGGATATTGGACGATCTGAAAGCTATAAGAAGTCAGATAGGGACTATGACTCAGAGTACAAGAAAAGGGATAAAAGAGACAGGCATGAGAAAAAAGTGAATCAGGATGATGATGATTACATCACTGAATACAAAAGAAAAGAAAAACAAAATAAAGAGAGAAATAACAGTCAAGAAAATGTTCAAAATAATTCCGAATATGAAAGAAAGGAGAAAAAGGATAAATCAAATAAAAGGGATAAATTAGATAAAGAAAATGACTATAAGAAAGAATACAAAAAGCGAGAGAAAAGAGATAAACATGAGAAAAATAAAAGGCTAAATGTCGAAAATGATCATTATAATAAAGAATCTGAAAGAAAGGAAAAAATTAAAGAAAAGAATTTGCATAAAAAAGATAGTGATTTAAAATACAGAAGGAAGGAGAAAAAAGATAGTTATCGTGAAACTGATAATTATGACCCAAAGCATAAAAGAACAGAAAAGAGTGAGAAATATGAAAAAAATTATGAAAGGCAACATCAAGAAAAAGATTCTACTGCTGAAGAAGGTGAGATATCTGAAGAAGAAGATGAATCAAATTCTGAACGAATACGCTCTGCTGTACATAAGATAGAAAATAAATCCAGGCAGAATGATGCAGATGATGATAGATTATCTAGGAATGATATTAATGATGATAGATTACTTAGGAATGATATGAATGATGATAGATTACTTAGGAATGATATTAGTGATGATTATGAATCAAATTCTAAAACTGACACATCTAGGTATAATAAAAGAAAATCTAAGAGGTCATATGAAGATAAAGAAAGGTATGATAATGAGCAAGGAAATTCTAAAAGGAGAAGAAACACAAATTCAGAGAACACAGGATATGATTCTGCAACTGAAAGGAGGTACCGTTATTTTAAAAAGCCACGCTCAGAAGAGAGCATGGAAGAACCAAGGTATGCATAATATCTTTAATTATTTTATTTTAATATTTCTGCCTTTGAAGAGTAATAAAATTACCTTATATTTCTTGAATATTTTGCATGAATAACAACGAGGTAATAAATATTTGCAGTATTAACAAATAAATCTAATTCATTATGATATCCTCTGTAAAATGGCAGGGAAAACATAATTTAGAATTATGTGCATTAGCTAAAATTAATTCATATTTATCACTTTATTGTAATCTATTTCCAGTACTTAGATGAGAGAGAGAGAGATTTTATAAGGCTGTTTTATTATGAAAAAAATCTCGTGATTTTTCCTGTTTTATGTTAGACAAAATTTTTTGCCATAGCTGATTGGCTATTAAGCTCTTTTTCATTAAAAAATTATAAATTTTTAATTTTTTTTTATCATTATTTTTCTTGCATATTGTGCAATTTTTAATTCCTTTAAAGAATTGTAATATGTAAAACTTTGATTTGTTTCTCCTTAAGAGTTGCAAAACTTATTATATATATTCACTAATGTAAAATTGATACATTTTCTGTACAGCATAGATTATCTTGTATTAAAGAAAATTACAATTATTTGGGGTATTAGTGATGATTTTATAGTTATCACACAAAAACCTTGTTTTTTATTTTTATATTCTATATTTGAAATATTTTAATTGAAGTTTTTGTTGTTCCAGGAATGAAGAGAAGGATTCTCCAACACAGGTATAATTCTATTCTTATTATTTTTTTCATTTAAGAATAATGTATTTAGATCAGTATATGAAACTCTAAACCAAGTAATTTGGTATGTAGAGTTTCAAAAAGTATGTCCATTAATTAAAACATATGAGCAGGCACTTTATTGTTCAATTCCTACTATTAGCTCACACTCTCTACATATTGATCTTGGTGGAATTTTCAATTGTTAATAAAATACATTTTAAAGTGCTCAGTTGAGCTGAAATTTTATATACATGATTATTTTGGATGACAATACAGTAATTTAAATACAATTAATAAAAATTAATTGATTAAAACTAACTATTCAAAGAATTACAAATACGGCCCCATTGACATCATTTTTTGGCGACTTGTGACTTGTCAAAATTGACTTGTGTCAAAACTTGAAAAGGTTTTTTTCTCACATTTTAAAGTGCTCATTTGAGTTGAAATTTTCTATATACTATAGTTTTGTGTAAAAATACAATAATTTAATTATAATTAATTAAAATTAATGGACTAAAACTAATTATTTAAAAAATTACTGATACAGCCACATTGGTTTCAGTTTTTGCAACTTGAGTCAAAACTTTAAAAGATTTTTTTTCCTCACATTTGAAAGCATTCAGTTTTTATATACACAATTGTTTTGGATGACAATACAATACTTTAATGATAATTAATAAAAATTAATCACCACATAATGTTGTGACTCTGTCATATGTATTATCCATATTTATATTAATTGTAACTATTTAATACAAAGTAGATAAAATAAAATTTTTCTTTGTTGATCTAAGTAGGAAGTGACTTAAAAATATTTTTTTTTATATTATTAGTTAACATACTGATATATTATAAAAATTTGTTAATTTTATTTAAAGGAATGAAGAAGGTCCAACTAATGATAACGACATTTTCAACATTGAATTGTTAAACTTTCTTGTTATATTTGATAGATAAAATGATAATCATAAACTAAAGGATTCATTTAAATCATTTAGCTTTGTTCTTTTATTAATAATATAATAATTTTCTGATTGTTCTTCATTAGCTAAATTTGTAGTAGTGTATTTATTGTTTTAATTGTCATTTATAAAACAAAATGTAAAGATTAACCTTTTTAAAAAATATTTACTACATTGGTGTGTAAAGGAAATTAATATAATGTTCTTTTATGGAAATATTTGCCTGTGCTATATGGACAAAATTTTTGGGTTCAAGTGTAGTATAAGAGGGGCCACTTTGAATTTGGCGATTTTTCTCAAAATGTCATGGTGAGATATTGAATTCATTCTATAATAAATAATTCCGAAAAAAGTACCTTGGCAATCGGTTTTAGTCGCCAAGTGGCCCCCCTATACTACACTTTAACCAATTTTTGTACTATTATATGTTGGGGATTGAACAATGTGTGTGTGTAATAATAATAGTCTTCTCACCTATTATTAAAATATTTTTTTTTAAATCTTGGTATGAATGATTCTTATCTTTTTATTTTCAGTGATGAATTTTTTCTTTCTACCACAATTGTCTTCTACCTAAATTTCAGTTCATTATGTAGATAAAAGATAATAAATTATAATCAAATTTGCGCATTTACAAATAAATGCAGTTAAAAAGAATATATTTTATCTGTCTTTTATTTTAACATGGAGTATCAACAAAATGCATGCGTATTTCATTTTTCGTTTCCGATAATGCTCTCAAAATTTATTAAAATTTTATACCTTTTGAAGATTATTTTCTGTTGCCATTCTCTTTCTTTCTCAGCTAAAACTTTGAAAAGAGAAACACAAGGGAGAGGACAGTTGGGCAGTGTTCACAACACTCTCCCACCCAAAGAAATAAAATAAAAACTCACTTGTGCATATAAATTCAATTCACTAACTGTAACCTTAATACTGATTAGAGTCATTAATTAAGCCTTATATTTTAAAAGTTTATTAATCCTTTAGCCACATGCTTCCACTCTAGAATCACTACTTGAGAGTTTTTATTACCTTGAACAAAATTAAATCTTTTCTATTTAAACTCACAACAATTATAGTTCAATAAATCTATTTAAGAGCTTTGTGTCATGGAATAAAGTTTTTTACAGTTTGTATTAAAACAATACTGTTTACATCATATTAACTAAATTGTTTCATAAAGTTTAGTAAAAAGCAAATCTTCTCTCTTAGACTTCAGTTTTACCATAGGTGCTTAATAAGCAATCACTTCTGATATCATTCCTAAATGTTGAGACATCATAATTTGTATTTTTCTTTTCATGAAAAATTCAGGTTTATCTTTTATTCGGATATAGTGTCATGACTTTTCATTCAGAGCACACATTAATACTTTGTAGATAATATGCTCAGTTTCTTTAAATAATCTTCTAAGTGTTGTATTGGTTTTTTCCCTTCTAATTTCTTTGTAACACTTAGTTGACTTATATGTAAAAATAGCTCACTTGGTCATAAATTTTCGTGAATTAACCAGTTAATCTGTAATTTAACTTGAGCTTCTGCTTGTTTTTTGATAAATATAATCAATAAATGATATGGTTTCTAAACAGCTTGAACATTAAGTTTTTTTGTGTATTTTGATGAAAGAAAAAAAAAGTTTTTAAAGTGAAATTTTTTTTGCAAGACTAACTCAAATTATGTGGAAAATTCATATCACTCTTAGAACTTGCTAACTTATAGCTAAATTTATATTTATTTAGTCTTGTTTGCCCTTGACTACTGTGTTTTAAGGGGCTCAGACTGTAATTAGAAATCTCAGTGAGTAGTAATATTTTAAATAAACAAAGTCATTAAATAATTGAAAAGCTTAATTGATTTGGCACTTGTTCAGAAAGAGAAAAGTGATTGAACATTATAATTCATTCTTTGTTAAAAGGAGGTTGGAGCTGTATAAAACATTATGAGCTTTTAGAGATTTCTTTTCTGTTATAAAAATAATAATGACAGTTTTTGTAAAAATTACAGTTATATTAATTATGTGTAAAAAAATATTTTTTTAAGTGAAAGGAAAATTAAAAAATAGTTTAATAAGTTATGGTAGTTTTTTTACATGTATTGTTTTATTTAAATTATCACTATCATAATAATTGCAATTTTACATAATTTTGTGAAATTATTTAATAAATAAGCATTATTAAGTAGTATTTTAATGTTTATACTTATCTTTAAATATGTTTATCTTTACAATCTTTACCAACATAATTTTTACATTAATATTGAAGTAAAATA
Organism: Trichonephila inaurata madagascariensis; assembly: GCA_019973955.1. Lineage (NCBI taxonomy): Eukaryota > Metazoa > Arthropoda > Arachnida > Araneae > Nephilidae > Trichonephila > Trichonephila inaurata. The sequence goes on from BMAV01016557.1 coordinate 237,789, forward strand.
TTTATACTAAAAAAGTATGAATTGCTGTAATATTTGAAAATATTTTTTTTTATAATTAAAAGTTAAATTTTGAAATAATTTAAAAATACCATCTAAGATGAGATGCAATAATTATCTTATCTGTTAAGTTTTTTGTAAAGATTTACTTGGTTTATGAAAAGGGTTATTTGTGATTAAAAATTAAAATATTCAAAAATTTCTTTAGTTTCCTATTATTAGTTATACTTATAATAAAAACATGAAAAAATATTTTGTTGATTTTGGTAATGCAGGAAAATACTGATGAAAGAATTGAAGCAAACACTATATCTGATCCACCAAGTAATGTAGACAATAAAGCTGAGCCTTTATCAAAGCGCCAAAAGATAGGAAACATTAATATGCGAACTGGAGGAGCTTACATTCCCCCTGCTAGATTACGAATGATGCAAGAAGACATAAAGGATAAAGGAAGGTAATTTTCTTCCATCTTTACAAAAATGTGATCATAATCAATAACATCTTGATAATACTGTAAGTTAAATTGCAACATTTATAATTTATTTTATTGGAATAAAAGTATTTTTTACCAGTTTTAACACTTAATTTTTTTCTAAAATTTTATTTACAAAGTTATGGTAGATTTTAAGAATTATTTAGTTTGCATATTATCGTTATCTAATTAGGTATAACACACATGCACATGTATATTTAGATACATAAAGATGAAACATAAATTCTTAAGAAAACTGAAATAAGAAAATAATTAAAATAATGGTGAAATACAGGAGATCTCAATTCAAAATAGCAATGGCACAAACATAATAAAATTTAAATTTATCTTACAAATTTGTAAATTTACTGAATGCAACCTTGAACTTAAGACCAAAATGTGGGATTAAATGAGCTTCATGTTACTAAGCTTCCTTTTATTGCAACTAGCTTGGCTGAAATAGAAATATCCAGATGCATTGAAATCTGAAAAAATTTATAGGTTAAAATTTCAAAGATTGAGACATTTATCATTGTATTTTGAAAAATATTGAAACACAAGAATAGTAAAATAGCTAAGCATAGTGCAGAATTTAAATGCAAAGGGGGGGGGGGGGTAACAGCACAAAAACAAATAATCTAATACTAAAATAAAAATATCCAGAAGCATTAAAATCTCAAAAATTTAAATTTCCAAAATTGGGATATTTGCCATTGTAAGATTTGAAAAATATCTAGACTTAAATATATTTAAATACAAAAATAGATAAGTATACAATAGACCTTAAATACTAAAAATCACCAACAACTCACCCAAGAGCTTAAAAAGATCTTAAAATTGAAAAATTGCATACAACACATCGACTAGCACTTTAAACATTCCCATATTTTGAAAAGGTCAAATATTGATATAAAAGTTCTAATATTTCATATTAGATGCAAATCTTAAGGACTTGATTGTATACATTTCAATTGTCTGTGGAAAATGTTAACCTAAATGTGAATAAATTGGCTTATGTGTGTTCCCAAGTTTAATCTGTGAGTAAAACAAACATAATCTTCTCAGCCGGACCACTAATGAGCTGTCTTTATGAACATGTTGTGTGCTTAATTTAAAAACTGTAAATCTCAATAAAGACGATCAATAAAAAGATATGTTGTTTATTTAAAGAAGCCCAGTGACTGAGTGGTTAGTGCTTCGCACTTCCACGCCACAGGTTCAAGGTTCAAACCCCAGGCTGGCCAAGGTCAACTCAGATTTTCATCCCTTCAGTGGGTCGATAAATGAGTCCCAAGTATGCTTGGGAACTTAACACTGAGGGTTTCACGTCAGACTGACTACCTGACTGGAACATCTGCTCATGCATCTCAGGGCCCAAGGTCACATATGCTGGGATAGGCACAGTAGGCCTTGGCCCTCATGAGCTGTTGTGCCACTGAGTTAAGTTTATTCAAAAGAATCGAAAGAAAAAATTTACTTGTTTTATATGTTGTTAGAGATTTTTTTTAATGACTTTATAAAAAAAATTTATTGGATAATCATTTTCTATGCAATTATTGATGAATTTCCTAATGTTTTATGTACTTAATGAATTTAAATATTTTGTGAAAGTATTAAAAAGATTTAAGTGAAATGTTTCTATTGCATATAAGTCTTTATTTTCTATAATGTATTGTACTGTTAAATTAACTTGAATAATGATAACACCTGAAAGTTTTATTTAATTAGTTGTTTAGTAGAATTAAATTTGTTTTGACTATAAAAAAACATGATATTGTCTTAAAAGTTGTAAAAAAATTTTATTTTATTTCATTCATGTTCAGATCTTTAAAAAACTCTAGCTTAACTGAAGTAAGCTTAATTTCTTATTCTTGCTCTAACATTTATCTTTATTTGAAATACATTTATTAGCTTTATATGTAAAATTTGTTATAATTACTTTATATTTTTAAAGTTTTTAATTTTATTTCTTAGTGAAGAATACCAAAGAATTGCCTGGGAAGCTTTGAAGAAAAGTATCGTTGGAATGACAAATAAAATCAATAGTTCAAATATAACAGAAATAATTCCAGAACTCTTTAAAGAAAATATTATCCGAGGAAGGTTGGTAATTTGTAATTTTTTTCATTCCTCTTTTATTTAGTTTTCTGTAATACCTGTGCTGAGAATAATATTTGACTGATAAATTAGAGTTATTTATTTTTAAAATAGTAATCATTCAATAAAAATAGTGAACCATATACCAAAACATCATTTTGCAAATTGATACCAAATCTTATGTTGTATTTCAATAATTGAATTCTGAATTTTTTGTCAATACTTATTAATATGAAACACTAAATTTTATTTCACATTGATTAATCAAAGATGTCTCAACAGAAAAATTGAATATTGATAATATATAAATAAAATCAATTTAAAATTTATGTATTTCAGTAGAGTTTTAACCAGGCATTTCAGTTATAATCAATATTACTTCTAAAATACATTTATGCATACCTTTTTTTTTCATTCATTATACATCTAAAATATTTTGCCCTCATAATTTTTTTTAGTTTTCTTTCTGTAAATAAAAGAAATGATACCGAAAATTTTACTTTTGAGTTCACGTACTTGCTTGTGGAAATATAACTGATAGATTAGAGGACATATTAGTCATGAATGTCATCAGATATATATATTCTTCCTATCCAAGTTAACATTAATATTTTTTATATACATTTTATGCTCAATTAGCATTTTATATTTATATTTATAAGAAAAGAAGGGGAGGGATTAGTTTAGTGTTTTATGTGGTTCAGTTTTAGTTTATTATACTTTACCATTGTGTTGATGTATTATTTTGTAATTGATATGAATTTTGTTTATATTTTTTCATATGTGTTTTTTCAGAGGTGTTTTAGCTCGAGCCATAATGCAAGCACAAGCTGCTTCACCTACTTTTACTCGTGTATATGCTGCTCTAGTAGCTATTATAAATACAAAGGTACTATATATATAATTCTTATTTCCATGCGTTATATTTTTAATTATTTTGTACACCCCCCCCCCTTTTTTTTTTTTTTTTAAAAAAAAAATCTTTTCTTTTTAAGTTTTATGCTTGTCTTTCTGTATATAAGAAAATACTAAGCTATTATGGTACAACTTCTGTAATTTTTTTACATTAAAAAAGTACATTTTTAAAAAAATATTTATTATTATACACTTAAAAAAAGTATTTTAAAAAGTATGTGTGTGCTCACAAGCAAATTAGATTCAAATTATCAATACAGCTCAGTATTTTAAGCAAAAGAAATATACTTATTAAATACTTAAAAAAATTATAAAAATTTGCTGATTCAAGTTTTTTTGAAAAAATTTCTTAAAATATATAAGTGAATCATTCATGATTCACTAATATATTTTAATTAATGATTCAATTATATATATTTTATTAAGATGAAAGTTTTTTTGTAAAAATTCTTAATTCAAAAATTTTATGTTATTTAAATATTTATTTTTAAAAATCTGAGGTGTTTTAAGAACTGTTGTATTTTTATTAGTTTCCTGAAATTGGAGAATTGATTTTAAAAAGATTGATAGTACAATATAAGCGAGGATTTCGGAGAAATGATAAAACTATATGTATGACTGCTGCTCGCTTCCTTGCTCACTTACTCAACCAAGAAGTAGTAAGTGAATTTTATTTTAAAAAAAAAGACTCAAAAGATCATTTTAAATACTGATATTTTTTGCATAAGGATAAGTTTGCATATAATTTTTTTATCTCATGTAATTATATTAATATCTCACTTTCTCTTTTCCAATTGATTTTCATGAATACCAAAATGAGAGTTGTAAAATGTATCTGCTGAAAATGTTAGTTTTTCTTAAAAGTATATATACATGCCAGATAAATTAGATCTCTGTTTAAAAAATTGTATTCTTATTTATATAATCTTTGTTAGATATGCATTGACAATCATCCAATTGAACGAGTTTTTTTTTAAGGCACATGAAGTTCTTATTTTGGAAATGGTAACTCACTTGCTTGAAAATCCTACAGAAGATTCTGTTGAAATTTCGATTGCAATCTTAAAAGAATGTGGCAGAAAGTTAACTCAACTTACACCTAGGGGGATGAGAGGTAAAATTATTTTCTAATTCTATCAAGTCATCCAGAAAGTTCTATGGTTTTTTAATAAGTAAAAATAAAGCACACAGTATAAATACAGTCTCTTGTTAAATAATATAAGCACCAGTTTGTTCTATTACTGTTTGCCATCTTCTGGCTTCTAGGAAATTTTCTTTTTATAAAAGTCAGCAGGTAGTAGAAGAAATTACTGTTTGACAGTCTCCAGGAAGTGAATTTTTAGCCATTCAGAGAGTTTTTAAATGACCTGAAGGGGGGGGGGGTAAAATATAATATATTGCTAGGTCTGGTGAATATAAAGGGTGACACTAAGCAACCCAACTACAATTAGTAAGTGTTTGCCTAACATTCATTACACTGTGGAGCTGAACATTGTCATGCTTGAAGACAACAAATTGATGATTGGTCAAATTTGACAGTTTTTCTTCTATTTTTGATTTTGAAACTGTCCTTTGAGAACATTATTTTTCTAACTATATGGTCTGTGTTTTGTTGGCAAAAATTCATAATAGTTCTTTTTTAATCCCACCATTCATAAAGCATTACCTTTTTTTTGTATACAACCCACTTCTCAATATTACTTAATCCTCTGCATACGGCTAAGTTTTTATACTTTCTGGGCCTGAAATATGGGGCGATTTTTTTACATTTTCTTTATCTACTTATGTTACAATTCACATCTTTATGAGTTGTTTTAAAATAATACAAGAATTTTAATAGCTTTTACATTTTTAAAAAATATATAATACAGTGCCCGCTATTTCCGCGGGCAGAGTTTATAAGTTAAAAAATTCATGCGATATTTTTATTTTTTGATGAATATAATTTTTAAACATTTTGTCTCGAAAAATGTTACAGAAATTTTGTAATAAAGCTGACAAAATATAAGAAAAAGATCAGTAATCTTACGTTTTGCTTCCAGGTAACTGAATTTCTGATGAGTCTTCACTACCATCATTACTGCCCAGATTCATGAAATACTCCAAATCCGAATCAGTATCTTCATAATCAAGATATTATCATTTGTTATTCCAACACATATGACGCCACTGACACTCAGCAAATCCATATCTTTCATAAATGCTTAGCACACGAAAGACAAATTCAAGCAATAGAAAAAAAATTTATGAACCCTCTAATGCCATCTAGCAGGGAAAATAAGCATCAAATGATGTTTTACATGGGGAAAGAGCGGGATCAGTATTGGAATAAGTGGAAAAAATTTTTTGCCTGTGATTTTCACGTTACCCATTATGGAGGAGGAAATTTATACCCCGCTCAAATTGTGGGAGACGTACGCAAAGGGTTAAGCTCGTTGGGCTTACCCCATAATCTTTTCTTTGTAAAATTATTGTATAGTAATTGTAAGAGCAATTCCGAAAAAGGAGCTTCTTCATTTTGTTTCAGCCAAAAATTCAAGTAAACATATTCTGTGATGCTTAAGTATGGGTTACTCCATACTTTATAGCAGTTTACATACCCAAACATACATTATAATGGGTTACATACCCAGTCTTCAAATGGTTGTGCACTGTACTGTAATTTTCTGAATATTTAGTCTGTGATAGCTTCTGGATCTTCTAGTATGAATTTTCATCTATAACTTCCTTAAGATATCCTCCTTTACAGAGGATGGTTCTTCAGATTAGAGATTATCTTTGAGGCTGAAATTTCCTCACTTTAACTTCTCTGACCATCTTCAAACTGTATCTTCTAAAACAGCACTTTTTACAGATATTGTACACATTTTATGAGTAGTCTGTCTTGTATATTTAGCTTTCTTGAAATAAAAGAGCATACTATGACAAAAATTAACTTTTTGATTCTACATTCTTATAGCACTATACTGAGATAAATAATGTCACAAAATGGACAAGAATTATGTAGCGTGAGCTTAAAAGTTAGAATGCTCATATTTACACCAAACAAGGTCACTCCTTATCAAAACTAGCAAAGTAAATGAATGAAACTGCACTTCGCATTGAAAAACCTTGGGATTTTCTGGATGACACAGTATATTTTTATTTTTAAGATACTATGATAAAGATGTAGACCCTTAATCTGATGAAAATAATTTTATTTTTTCACAGCTATAACACAACGGGTTAGAGATGTTCTCCATGAAGGTACTATTGATAAGCGAGTTCGCTATATGATTGAAGTATTTTTTGCTGTACAAAAAGATGGCTTCAAGGTAAATTATTTATATTTGTTCTGTTTGTATACAATTATGAAAAGCTATTAAAGATTAATTTTAAATAAATGTAAATTTTTAAGTGATTATACTTTTTTTTAAAGATTTAAATACATTTTTTGTTTTCCTTTTTTTTTTTAACTTACCCTGTTTTGATGAATTATTGAATAGAAATCCATTCAAAAATTTTGGCTTTTAGTTTCATAATTGCATTTTTACCTGTGAAAGTTTTGTAAAAGTGTTAATTATATATTTTTTGTAATCAATTTATTTTGCAATGTTCTTTTTAAGAAATTATATTTTATAAATAATACTAATTTGGGGGGGACAGAATAAAATACTTTAATTTTTTTTTAAAAAATCAAATATTTTTTTAAAAGCAAATTTTAAAGTTTTATATTTTATCTCTCTTTCCGTGACTTTATATTGTAAAAAATTAAGTGGGGAGAATTTTTTTCCGCTGTAAAGGAATATGAAGTACACTTGATTCTCAAAATGGTTCTAACATTTTATGATTTAAGCAAATGATAAAGTAAAAGAAGAATGGATTAATCAGGCCTTTTTAAATCTTTAAGCTAAATTCTTTTATCTATTCAATATTTTTCAGCTGCTAATTTCTGCCTAATATAAATGTCTTACACTATGGTCACTCTATTGATCTGGCACTTCACTCTTCGTGCCATGTCATCATGAGGGCTTTAAGCTCTGATAAATTTAACCCCTTCTCGATCAATATTCCTATTTGCACGACCCAACATTCTACAGTGTTGCATATATGCAACTTGAAAATGAAATCTGTTTGAATTTCTTAAATGCTAGTAGAAAGTGACAAGTAACAGTTTTCATAGTGGTCAAATCATATATGGCATTTAACTTTCGTGTGTGGGGATTGCTTTCTATTCTATGCTTCTGGATTTGATAGGTTTATTGCTGTAAGCAAAATGGGAGTTCTGACTTTTTATAATGCATGTTTTGGTTAAGGTGTTTTTTTTTTTAAATTATTATTTTGCCTTTTTTCATTGTGGAATTTATTGAAGTGTATCCAGGTTACTATTGCAGAGGATGAGGATGAAATATTTATGTGTGTACTTTGTAGAAATTTTGGGATATGTGTTGGGTATTATATAGCTGTAAATTTTAAAATTTTGCAAGCTTTGTTTATTTCTGTTAATGTTACATTTTTTATATTGATGTATATTATATAGAAGTTTATTATATATGTAACTCTAAAATTGGAATCAATGTATTAAAATGCTGATTTTATATGAATTTTATACAATTATGCTTAACTACTGAAAATGTGTGGGCCTTCGATGATACTAGTTTCTTTAGCACTCAGTCCTATGTGGTCTCTCCATACTTAGTACCTAGTTTTGAAAGAGTTGATGTGCATTAATTCATGATAAGCCTTTAGTGAAAACAAGGGCTTAAACATATGACTTGACTAAAACATCAACCACAAACTCGATTCCAGAAACATTTTATTTAATCTATCTCTAAACTAAAGTTAAATGAAACAAATGCACAATATAAAGTAGATATTAAACAAATATTTCACATATAAATTGGATGTTTCTTGTTTTTACTGTGGTGTCATTTTGAAAAGTTTTCTTTTAAACGAAATTCTCTTTACCAAAATTGTATTTGGTCCATATCAGTATGTAAATATATAAGAAAATAATAAACAGATAGTTACTTCAAGTATTTCATTAAAAATGCATTAAGTGTTGTAAAATGTGTGTACTAAAATGTTATGAAACAAATATTCAAAATTTGTTATGTTTGAATTAGAATTAAATTACCGTGTGCATTGTATATCATTTGAAAAGAAAACAATTTTTTTCTCTTACAGGATTTTGAAGTGATTCCATCAGAGTTAGATCTAGTAGAAGAAGAAGATAAATATACACATCTAATAAACTTAGATGATGCTGTTGATAGTCAAGATTTGTTAAGTATGACCTTTTTTCAATTGATTATATTAGTTTAAACTAAATTTAAACATGGAAAATATTTTTGTGTAGATATTATTAGATTACTTATGTTATTTATCATTGAACTAGCTGATTTTTTTAAGGGGGGGGGGTATATAATATAAAGTATTCAATTTTTGCAATTACTTGTATAATTTAATTGTTAAAGAACAGTACTCCTTTTAACAAAATAACATTTAAAATATAAAGAATACAATATTTATTTTGTAATGTTTTTTCCCTCCAGATGTTTTCAAATTTGATCCTGACTATATAGAGAATGAGGAAAAATACAAATCTGTAGTGAATGGTAAGCATTGCTATTTTTCTTTATTTTATTCTTATTGATGTTCGTGTAGTCATTGCCACCTTTACATTGCTTAAAATTAATTTTTAAGTATATTAGTTGTTTATCATTTTTATAGATTTACCCTATATATTTGTAAATCTAAAAATTCCTTTTAGCTGTATTTTAAATTTTTCTCCCTTTCTTTCTTGGTTCAAGAAACTATTTGATTTTAAACAATATGAATATATTCTTTATGTTAAGTTCTTAATGAAAGTCAGTTTTAATGCAAATAAAAATTATAATGTGATAAAAAAAATATTTCCATAAAATTTGTTGAATATTTAATTATAAAATAAATTATTGCTGGTAGTCTATTATTCTTTAGAAATTTCTATAGTGTAGAAGTTTTCTGTCACTTTTAGCTCTAGGAAAAATATTTGATATATTAGAAAGCATTTATATAAAATTTATTGAAAAGTTCTTTTTACAAGTATGTGCTCACCAATAAAATTTTTATGTTTTAATATTTAGATTTTTACATATCGAAAATGCATGTTAAACATTCACAATTTTCCAATTTAATTTTTAGCAGAAGGACATTCATCCTTTTGACAAAATGGCAACAACCATATCAACCCCTTACTTCTCGTTCCTGTCAAAATCACAGGGTGAAATTTCCCTCTCTATTTCTCGTGCCCGTTATATTTCTGGGCTGGTGTTCAAAAGTAACGCACTAAAAAGATTAAAACTCTGTTTCTTATACCCGGAATCATATTTATTTCTCACCAAATAGCAGTATCAAACTATTAGTAGCTTGTTCAGAGATAGTTATTTTATTTTAAACTAGATGTTAGCTCAATGAAACAAAATATATATATATATATATATTAGCAATATTTTTTGTAACCTTAGTTCAGTTACTTAGTTCCACTCTTTGTGAATAGATGTGGTTTGCGTTCTGTGATAAAGAAATTATATATTTTTTAATATTGTATACATTATGGAATTAGTTTGGAAGTGATTCGGATTCTATTTTGTGTGTAAAGAGATCTGTGAGTGATTCTGAAATAACTGATTGTTTTTAAAATTTGGTTAGTGAACCTGAAAGCAGTGATGATGGATTTGTACTGCTACCTGTGATATTAGCCTTTTTATCTCATACTTTGAAATTTATCTCTCAAAAAAAAAAAATTAATAATTTTTTTTTTTTTTTTTTTTTTTTTTTTTTTTTGCAAAAGTGTAATAAAATTTTCCTTTAATGTTTAAAACATGTTTTTTAACTATTTCTCTTTGCTGGAAAACCAACATTCAGTCATAATAACCCTAAATGTTGGCTTTTCTTAAATTAATTTTTTTGTGTTTCAAGCTAAAAATTTACCCAAAATTTAAAAATAAAAAAATTTATATATATTGAATACACACTTAGTTTTATTTAATTTTCTTAAAAAAAAAATAGGCACTTTTATGACCATTTTCTTCAAAATTATGCAACCGTTAAGGGGTTAACTGTATTTTTCTTTGTTTAATGTTTCTACAGTAATGTAAAAGAAACTCAAAATGTTATTTTACACAGCAGAAATATATGCCTGAAAATATCATTTTAGACTTCTTGATTTTATTTCCTTTTAAAAACTTATATAGCTTATGTAATTTATAACAAAACCATGTGTTTAATTTTCATTTAAATAGTTATAACTCCATTATTTGAATTTTCATCAGAAACTTATGATGCATGAAATAAACAAAAAATTTTGTAATACTTCTGTATTTGCTCAATTCTATGACACACCCTTAATTCTCAAAATGTTTTTGTGCAAAAATGTTGTCATCGATTCTAAGCCAAACCCCAAATTCTCTACACCTTTTTGAGAAAAAATAAAAAATTGTGTAAAGGGTTCATTGATATCTGGTACTTCAGAAATGTTTATAAATATTTTATATAACAAGAAGTTAACAATTAATTCATTTTACCACTATGGAAAGATTTCAAATAAATACATGGACTTATAATTATTCTAACTATCTGTATCATGTTTCAAAAATGATTTGTTATACTCCCATTGTCACAGCTGACTTCGGAATTGGTGCCAGCGTCACTATTTTCTCACATGGTGTTGTCTTCTTTGCCATCCAATGCATTTGTTATGCTACATTTTTTTTAAAGTATTATTAAAGACTGTTGAACATTTACAAGCAAAATTATACCATTTTGTTTGCTCCATCAATGTATATTTCTTTTGTCCATGTCTAATTTCAGGGGTTGATGCTCTTTTTCTGTGTTTTTCTGCAAATGAAATTGCCTCCTTTTCATAGTGAAATCATCTTGGTGCTATTACCATTATCTTTGATCTTTAGGTAATAAAAGAAAAGTATACACAAAAAAATTCCTGCATACTAGCAGACAACGATCTTTAGGATAGACTGAATACTGGAGATAAATTGCCTAATGAGATAAGTCATTGATGCAAGTAGCCAGATTGGATGGTTACATTTTTCCTTTTGAAAGGGGTGGAAACCCAATTTCCCCCATCAAACAAATGCTTTGCCTTTTGACTCTAAGCTGAACCTGATTTTCAGTAGCATTAACACTGAAAAAATAGCGCGACTTAGATTCTAGTAAATACGTAGTTTATTTCCAAAAACGTAACACATGGTAGCATTCGTATCTTGCATGTTTTTATTTGTAAATTTTCATTTTCATATTTTTGATCTATTTAATTTAACATCAGTATTTTGTATTGTACTTTTTTTTCCAGAAATTTTGGGAGATTCTAGTGATGAAGAGCAATCTGGTAATGAATCTGATAGTGATGAAGAGGAAGAAAAAGAAGATAAAGGTATTATTTCTGTTTCTATTAATTTACCTTTTAAAATACTATCGACTCTTCTGAATACATTTTTTAAAGTTATGATTTCTTTAAGATTTTAACCTAAACTTTTTTTTCCAACAGAGGACTCTCAGCAGATATTAGATATGACAGAAACCAATCTTGTGTGTCTTCGAAGAAAAATATATTTAACTGTACAATCCAGTTTAGATTTTGAGGAATGTGCTCACAAACTGCTGAAATTAGAGCTGAAACCAGGACAAATAGTAAGTTTTATTTAGCTCCAGGATTTGTAAATGAAGTAGCAATGATCCTTTCAAGTATTTTTAAATAAATTCTACAATTTTTCATCTTAAACTTTTTCTTTTTTAGAATTTTAATTTTAAAAAAATGTTTTTAATATTTGCAGTAATATTAAATACATTTTGTTGTGAAATGTTTGCTTAAAACAAAACTTTTGTTAGTTTCAATTTTTTAAAAAGAAAGTAAAGTTATATTTAGCTACTTTTTATGTATGTTTGTTGTGAGAAGTAATAGAACAAGTGTAGTTCTTTAGTGTAGTTTTTTTTTTAAATGAATTCATATAGCCATAATGAGAAAGTTATATTTATATCTTTTTATGGTTTAAAAATGGACAGTTTTTGTGACATTATTTTTTGAATGATGTTAAAAAAAAATTGTATTTGTTTTCTAGTTGGAGATGTGTTACATGATTTTAGATTGTTGTGCACAACAAAGGACATATGAAAAATTTTATGGATTGCTGGCTCAGGTATTTTTATTGTATCATTTCTAATCATACTTTTTAAAATTGATAGTCAAGCCATCTATCTGGATGCTAATTTCTGACATTTTTTTTAGCGGTTTTGTCAGCTGAATAAAATTTATGTGGAGCCATTTACTGAAATATTTGAAAATTCCTACAAAACAATCCATCGCTTAGAAACAAACAAATTGAGAAATGTTGCCAAATTCTTTGCTCACTTACTGTATACTGATGCAATATCTTGGAATGTAAGTTTTTTATTATTTTTATTTAAAATAATAAATTATATAAATACAAAATAGTTAATTTTATAAAAAATTTTATTGGCATAGTAGTTTAATTTTTAATTCTTTCTCTAATTTGCACAATAACTTCTATAAGCAATATCTCTGTAATGGTTTAAATATAGTTTCTATACTTAAAATTGGATTTCATGTTAATACAATTTTGAGTACAATAGTTTTAAAAGCTATTTAAACAATTAAATTTTTTCTTATATATATTGTTACGTAGATCCGAGGGTTCGTGGATTTTATGCAAAAACAATCACAAAGAAAATAAACAGTTCTCTTAAGAGCGATGCGAATTTATTATCTAAAATCCAATCCTTTAAAAACAGAATTCAGCAACAATATTCACAGAGTAAATCTCCAAAGGTCTTTACACCTTCAACAGCAATCAAACACAATCACCAGTGTTTAAAAATACACGTAAGTAAAAGATTATTCACAAGCACAGCCGAGCTAATCGCTAGTCAAAACAATCCTCACTACTCGCTGGTTTAATCCAGACTGATCGGTTGCGGCTGACACTCCGCTTTATAGGCGCGTCAGAAACTTCCAGAAATAAAAACACTCGTGTCATTGAACATGACACTAGTTGAGAGATCTACTACTTTCTAGAAGATTTCAGAGGGTTCCAAGCTCGCCAAATTGTCTCTACCACCAAGATTTCACCAAGTTCTCATTGAATCGCCATTATAACGTAAGGGGAGGTATTGCTTGTGAATAGTACAATTTTAACATGAAATAAATATAACATAGAGTAATATAAATGCATTAAACACCCAAATACAAATTATTTACACTGTTTACACAAAATTCGTAACAATATATATATATCTATCAATAATCATATTTTCTTGTCATTTGTTTTGTATATGGTAATTGTACATTAATCACAACACTTAGAAATGTTTTTAATTTTTGAAATGAAGAGGAATGTGTGACAAAATGTTATTTGCTATTCCTTGCCAATATTTGAAAGCTTTTAGTTTTTTTTAAAACTTCATAGAGTTTTTAATAGTTTTTGTATTACAGGTCTTATCTATTATTAAATTAAATGAAGAAGATACAACATCATCTAGTAGGATTTTCATTAAAATTTTATTTCAAGAATTATGTGAATATATGGGTCTTCCAAAGCTGAATGAACGTGTGAAGGATGTGTAAGTAATTTATAATTGAATTAAAAAATGGCTTGGATATTGCAAAATATTGTTAAAATTTATTAATAGAAATTATAAATTTGATAGATTGTTAAGATATTATAACAAAGTAATTTATAATTGAATTAAAAAATGGCTTGGATATTGCAAAATATTGTTAAAATTTATTAATAGAAATTATAAATTTGATAGATTGTTAAGATATTATAACAGTCTTTTAACTTTTTAATCTTTTATACACAGTCTTTTAACTTTATACTAATATATTTTAGCAATTTATTGATTTTTTTCTCTATAGCACTCTTCAAGAAGCTTTTGATGGCCTCTTTCCACGAGATCACCCTCACAATACAAGATTTGCCATTAATTTCTTTACATCTATTGGCTTAGGTGGTTTGACGTAAGTATTGAAGTTCATTTGATAGTAAATATTTCCTTAACTTTATCTGCAAAATATATTTAAAAGTAGGAATGTGTAGCGGTATCTAAATAAAAACCAGTACTTAGACATCCGCGAAGATGATCGTTTTGGCGTAATCGATTAAGTACTGGAGTTCGGAATGGAAGGTGCCCGGTTCGAATCTAACCTACATTAGTGACCCTGGACTAAAGTAAGAAAACGCAACTTTCTCAACTGTCGTGGCGCCATCTACCGTAAGAAAAATAAATAAAATAATAAGAAGAGAGTAAAAAGATAATAATAAATAGGAGAAGAAAAATAAATAATAAATAAATAAAAACATACTCTCTCTGAAACAAACAAAAGATCACCTTTCTCTCATCTCAGCAAGAAAAATAAAATAAATAAAAAATAATAATAATAATGAGAGAGAATAAATAAACATGCTCTCTCCGTTACAAACAAACGAACGGAGAAAAAAAAATCGTTGGCCTATCCATCTCACTGTTGGGAGAGTAGTGTAGCGGTATCTAAATAAAACCAGTACTTAAACATCACGCGAAGACGATCGTTTTGGCGTGATCGATTAAGTACTGGCGTTCAGAACGGAAGGTGCCTGGTTCGAATCTAACTTACATGTATATAATATATATATATATGTATGTATATAATAAACATTAAGATGTTGCTTGTATCACATAAATTATAGGTTGTTGAACATTTTGTTTATTTACTGAAGGAGACTTAAGTATATGGATGTGCAATGTAATAAATGTTTTAATATAAAGGTTTATTTTTTTTAAAAAAAATCATTTTCTTAACATGTCACAAGCATCATTGTTGGAGAATGAGGACATTACATTGATTCTAGCTTATTTTAAAAAAATAAGATGGAATTAACTGTCATGGAAAATAAGAATAAATCTATTTTTTAATTGTGCTCTAATCCTATCCTCAAGAGGCCAGTAAAATTTTTGAAAAAATTACACATCTGAATTAACGTACATTTTTAACTGCCATCTGTCTTATTTGATTTTTTGTTCATTTATTTTTTATTATTATTATTTTCCAATAGAAATAAACAAGAACATGTTAAAGTTGTAATAATTTTAGAAAGTTGTTAAAAATTGTTTAGATTGTTAAATTTCTGACATAATTAAAAATGGCATTGAAACATTGATTTGAAGGTTAATCAGTATTCTCAATAATATATGGATCTTTTTTTAAAAGAATGAAATGCTCTTTATTCAGTTTTAAATCTAATTAAATTTTCAAAAATGCTTGTCACAAGTGATTGTAATGCATTTGTTTTATAAATAAGTTAATACTTTATATTTAGCTGTATTGTTTAATTCTTTTAATTTATCCCTTGACACACAAATAAAACTGAATTTAATGCACACTTTCCTCAAGAGTCTAGATTTCTAGTATCATTGAGAGGATGAGAGGGAGAACCTTGACCATTCTCAAAACAAAATGGAATCAACACATGATTCTTGGGTACAGTTCATTGACATCTATTAAATGTTTCCTAGACATCATTATATGTGAAGAGGTTAATGATACTGTTATAAAAGTGATGTAATGCTTTTATTAAGAATATATTTGAAAATTATCTATTTCCCTTTTACAGTGATGAATTACGTGAACACCTGAAAAATATGCCCAAAAACCCCATTCCGTTAACTCCTGCTGTTGCATCTCCTACAAAAACATCTTCATCAGACTCCTCTTCATCTACATCATCATCGTCGTCGTCATCATCATCCTCTTCTTCCTCATCATCAGATTCATCTGATTCGTCATCATCTAGTTCATCCGATTCAGAAGAAAGTGATAATGGTAAGTTTTTCCTTTTTTAAACCAATGATGATTTTGATATTTGACTGACCCAAAATAACTAAAAATTCACCTATTAGATTACTTACCCCTGTCCAGATACAAGGTTTAATCTGTCTATCCAACTATAAGAAACACAGAATGAGAAGGAAGTACATTTGCAGTTATTGTAACAAAGCTATTTGTGGGAAGCATATTTTTAACATCTGCCAAGAGTACAAATGCTAATTGTTTCCACTGTTCTATTTTTTAATGGAAATATTACAATACCACTCTTAAAATACTCTGATTTATTTGAAAAGCAAAAAAAAAAAAAAAAAAAGGGGGGAAATTAAAAAATATACTTGTCTGTAAGTTGAGTGATTAATTATACAGAGTAACACTGATTTAAGTGTTACTTAGAATTAACTAGTATGAGGTTATTCTGTTCAAAACTGGGTCTTTTGATATAGAAATTAGTGAAATAGATGGTCTTGCTACATAAATAGTTAATATATACTTTAATAAAACTAATAATATAACTAACTAATAATTGAAATTTACATTTCAATTTCAGCAGCAACAAACTACAATATTGTTAATGATTTTTGATACTTTTACAACCAATATTAAATTATGTTTTTTCTTTGCTAGATCAAAAAAGAAAACTGTGCTTTTCTAAAGGCTGTTATAGAAAGATATACCTTTAAAATTTATGGATAGCTGCAAGATCGGGAAAAAATATTTATTAAATAACTACATTAAATGTTGAATAATTATATTGAAACTTCTTTTTAAAAATTCTGTGAAGTTTTTTGTTTATTTATATGAGGAAAAAAGTTTTGTCTGATGCATACATTTTACTATTAAAATATTTATAAATATTTTTATATATTACATAGAAAGTTATTATGGAATTTTTTACAAAATGTTTATACTTTTTTAATGTATATCAGAAACATTTTATTCTTAAAACATTTTTAAGAAATTTTTGATATAAAACCTAACCTGTAGTTGACTAAAAAGAATCTATGAAAAACACAATCCATAGGGGACACTTGTATAATTATTAGCTTAACTTACTCATGTACCTGTTCTTCACATAGACTAAATTTTTAAAAAATAAAATTACACTAGCAAGCATAACATTTTTTTTTTACTAGCTGAGTTTATCAATTTATGTAATCAGCTTGCATTATTTCGTATTTCATACAATACAACATATAAAAAAATTAAGTAATTTTTTAAAAGAATGCTTTTTTGTGATGATTCATTGAAAAAAAGAACCATAATTCGATTGCAAAGAACAGATGAATAAATACAAAGAAATTCTCTGAAAATAGATCATGTCTTGTAATGAAATATGTTCATTCATTGAAAAAAAGAACCATAATTCGGTTGCAAAGAACAGATGAAAAAATACAAAGAAATTCTCTGAAAAAAGATCATAATGTTTTGTAATGAAATATATTAAAACCATGCAAAGTTCTTTGCCTTTTCTGCTTCTTTTAAGAAAGAAAAAAAAATTGAAACTTTCTGTTTGTGTAATTAAAAATTTATATAAAATCCATTTATACTTCTCTCCTAATTTCTTTTCTAAAACATGAAATATTCATTTTGCATACAAATTGAAACTTGTAAAGTATACAAATTTCATGTTTGAATCAATAGGTTTCTGGAAGGAACTAGGTAAAAATAAAAGTTGGAAATTTATGAGTTTTATTACTGTTTTTTAAAATTCCAACAAATTTACATGCTCCAAACAAAATTATCTTTATTAAAAAGATTGGATCTCTTGGATAATGTAAGAATCGTAAATCTACGAGATTTCATTTGATATGTAGGCAATAACTGAATCTTTCTATCTTTGCACTGTGCTGTCTCTTACAAACACTTTTTTTTTTTTATTAAATATAGATAAACTAAGCAAACCATATAATCACTTTGTGTGTTTACAGTAAACATACAAAATGAGATACATCAAAAAGTTTTAACTGGAAACAGAATTTATGTTAAAATTAGTTAAATTAAAAAGCTATCTAAAGTAGATAAAAAATGTTAAGTTTTGATTAAACTATCACCAACAGTACTTCTTTTTCATGAACTGAAAAAGAAGTTATAATGTAAACACTAATTTAAGTCAAACTATCTTAAACAGATAAATCAAACCTAAACTAAGTTTAGGATAACTTTAAAAAAATGCGCTTTAGTTTGAAAAAACGGTACTTACATATACTGTTGACTAACTTTGCTTATCAAAAAGACATCCAAATACAAAAAATGTTGTCATAGTTATTATTACTCTCTGTTCGAACATACAAGGGAATGTTTTCCACCATTGGCTGTATATTTCGGCTTTTGTCGGTTTATTTTGATTTGGCAAAATTGTTTGATGGTATAATATGTAAGTACTGAAAAAACTAAGCTTATATTCACTAAAGTGCAAAAGCAAGACTGTTAACAAAAACTGTTTCACCAAAATTAAAATGCAATACAGACTCTTTTCTTTAATTAGTATTGTTAAATACATTTCATTAAAGTATTTTGAAAAATCGGTGTGCATGAATTAAAATATAATTACTTTTTGATGTGTAACATCTTTCCTCTTGTTTACCAAATATTTGTCGAGGTGATTTTTGTGAAAAGGGACGGAAATTCCCAACAGGAAGTGGCATAAGCATGCGCTATTTGATTTAACCAATGAGCAAGCATAATAGTTTGCCCTCGCATCGGGGTCCAATTTGCTTGATGGTGTCTTTTTACCACCCTTGCATAGGGTCCAAATGTAGTAGATGTTTTCTTTTTTATATTGTTAAAGTTGGCATTTCAAAAGTTTTGAATTCTTATTCAGGATAAACTTACTTAAATAATTATATTTACTGTTAAGCATCTGACAAAGTTCAACATTCTTAAGAAAATACGAGTAAGTAATGTAGAATTATTCGAATAAATATTTTAGTGCGTATCTCTTTCTCATACTTTAAGGTTAATTCCTGTCGCTGTCAATATAACATTTTTAATTGTGATTAAAAAAAAGTTTTCTCAATTAAAAATTAAACATTTACCAAGCTAATTAAATTTTCATGATTTGCAGAGATGGGTAAATCTAGAGCAGAATGTATGCGAAATTCAACTTTAGTAGTAGTAGTTTTGGTTTTTTTTCATATTAAAGTTAGCCAGTCAAAAGATTCGAATTCTAAAACTCGATTTCGTTTTCTTACTCCACTTTGCAAATACCAGCAAGTCTTATTCAGGATAAACTTAGATCCTTACGCTCAATTGTCAAAGTCTCTGGGCTTGTTGTGTATGAAATCTGAGGGGTTTTTTGTGTGTAAACAATATTAAAAATTATATTTACTGTTAAGCATCTGACAAAGTTCAACATTCTTAAGAAAATACGAATAAGTAATTATTCGAGTAAATATTTTAGTGTGTATCTTTTTCATACTTTGTGGTTAATTCCCGTCGCTGTCAATATAATTTTTTAATTGTGATGAAAAAAAGTTTTCTCAACAAAAAATTAACTAATTCATTACACAGGTAATTTTGATTTTCTCTAATATTTCTAATTTTTAAACATTTACCAAGCTAATTAAATTTTTGTGATTTGCAGAGATGGGTAAATCCAGAGCAGAATATATGCGAAATTATAGGGGGGTGGGTAAGAGAAAGAAATGAGCCATACAGTAGTCATATATGATGTGTAACATCTGAGATGTTATCATGGTAAATACGCAATAGTAACTTAAATCCTGAAAAAAATGAATCAAGTATGATTGGAAATAATTTTAGATCGAAGAATTATATCTTTAATGGAAATTGTATTTATTTAAGACAAGGAGTAATGCAATTTTTTTATCAAAAATATTTATTCTTGTTTCGATTTGGGGAAGAGTGGATACAATAGACTTGAAAATGGACAAACAGGGATTTTGGTGGCCATATATATTTCTCGGAATCAAACGGTTCAAAAAATTAAAGATTTCCTGCATTTTGTACTTTTACCATATACCGAAAATGGTTCTGCTCTTTTAGAAACATACTGTCACTCGCTTTCCATGATTTTGAGTGGTGATTTCAACTTCAGTTTGCCGGAAGCCGAGCTGCTCATAGATTTTTTGACTGATGAACTAAAGCTCGAAATGAATACAAATCAAAATATTTCGACAACTAACAGTGGTACTATTATTGACGCTGTTTTTTAATGGTTTTTAAATACTTTGAAATCACAAGTATATGTGTCATATTTTACGTATCATAAGTCTATTGTATCCACTCTTCCCCAAATTTAACAATAAATATTTCATTTACTTCTAAATAAAATTTTCATTAGATATAATTATTCGATAGAAAATTATTTCTAATCATACTCGATTCAAAATCATAGGAAGTGAGGGATAATTTGTTTTTAAAAGAGCAGAACCATCTTCGGTATATGGTAAAAGTACTAAATGCATTAAATCTTTAATTTTTTTTTATTTTGATTATATATATATAGTTTGTATATTATATTTAAGTTTGTGCTTTTCAAATATGATTTATCAGAAGCTGAAATTTTAACAAATTTAAGTAACCATACTTTGTCAATTTGGAAAACATTCAAAAAAAGTATGAAGTTGGTTCTCATTTCTGTGAGATATCTATGCTGAAATATATCATAAAAAGTTGCCTTCTGAAGTGTTTCTACTCAGCTACAGTTAATTTCATGCAGTTCCTATTTAAAATAATTTAAATTCACCTGACAATAAATCAGAAAGAAATATTTCACTGGTTAAAAGTGGTTCCATAACTTTATTGCTATCTAAATTACAAGGGAGTTAAGTCTTAAAATATAAGAATTTGTGCTGATTTCTAATCCTAAAATGCAATATGTTATATATTCATATTTTATGTACAAATGGGGCAGTTGTGCAAAGAATAAGCACATTTTCCTATACCATATTAAAAAAATGGCCTCCTCGGAAGTATATGAAACCTCGTGTAACATATTGAGTGAAATGTTACTTAGTGCAGGACTAAAATGTGTGAATTTGATTTAGATGTCTGCAGCTGTTATTTATAAAAATTTCATGTATAAAACTACAGATTCAAACTGGAAGCAATAAGCATATGTCTTTCTTTGATGGATCAGACAAATCTCTGTTAGAACTGCCCTCTCCTGGTGGCATTTCTTTGTATCATCAAAATTTTCACTTGAGAATTGAATTCCATGTGCAGTGCTAACATTTTTGGCTATTGATCTGTCAAAAGATAGTGTATTTAGATATTTGTAAAGTCAAGTGAAATGTTCTTGCAATTCATTGCAAGATGATTTTGTCTGCACTAAGAAGCCTCTTTAAATTGCTGAGAGGGAATGGAAAAGGTTACGCTGGTGAAAATATTATGAATTAACCTCTTTTAACAATTTTTTACTCCAAATGAAGGTGGGATTGACAATTTTTTTTTGTAAAAGCTCTCAATTGAGAAGGTAAGGCATTTGCATGAGATTGTAGGTCCAGACATTTAGAAACTTATGAAAAATGCATTTTTTCTTTTTTTTTGCAAGATCATCACTTTTTCATTCAAGGATGTTGTGGGAAAATTGTTAAGAGAATAGTTTAAAATATGGTGAAAATTTTAAAAACGTAAGCTGTCACATTTTATTTCTTGGTTGTTCTCCAGATGAGACAGGCAAATGATTTCACATACAGATATCAATCCCAAAGGAATGCAGCAATTCTTGCTGTGTGATGACTGTTGATTCATCAGGAGATAACTATAAATAAGTGTATTAATTTATGTGAAAGATACTGCAGGTAAATTTAATATTTTCTCCTGATGCTGTAATAATCCACAAATGCATATCCTCTCTTTTTAACAAAAATAAGAACAAACTAAAAAGGTCTATGTATCATTTTTTACTCAAGAGTTCGTTTTTTTTTTAAACATCAAATGCATGGTTTATTGTTTTTAAATGCTTCAGTGATATATATAAGGTTAATATTTAATATAAAACCAAGTCAATATGATTAAATTTTATTAATTCCTCTTTACAGGAAAGCAAGCACACAAGAAACAAAAAAGGAAATGAAAGCTCAAGACATTTTCATTGGACTTTTTAAATTTTGTACAAATAAAATATTTTTAATAAGCATTGTAAAGTAGTACATTTATGTATTCTATTTTCTGTAAAAAGTAGATGTATAATTTTATCTAAATTGAATTATGTGAAATTTTCTGAATATGAAACCAGTATAGATTTTTAGACTATATTAATGACTCGAAGATAAGCATTAGAAATGAGATTGTAAATCCCTTATTAATAATAAATATAAAGCAATCTGTCATATATACACTGTAGGAAAGTAATCGAAATCTTATATTTGTGAATTAAACATTTATTGTTTCACTGCTCTTAATTAATCCCTGGAGGTTTAATCTTGTTACATGCCATTATTTCGAGAGTAATAAAGATATTTTACAGTTTTGTTTCAAACTTAGTAATTTTTTTTCTACTTAGGAAAATTAATTCTGTATTTTGACCATTCGTTGAGAAACAAAAATTATTACAAATGAAAATAAATTTTTTTTTTTATTGTACTTAATAATTTTCTAAAACATCTGAATAAATAGACTACAGTCCAAATTTTAGAATCTTTTTTATAAGTATTAGGTAGTATTTTTTTAAGTTTTTGTTTTAACCGATGCTTGTTGTTGTAGTGAATCAAAGAAGGCCATCTGTTCCTCTAGAGAATTAAGTATAGGATCAGGCTTCAAAGTTCCACCTTTGTCAAAGTCAGTGTCAAATAACCACAGTGATTCAATGTCATAGAAAGCTCTAGTTTCTTCTAAAAATATGTGAAGTACAATATTACCTTGAAAGAAAAAATAATAAAGATTGTTATGTGATTTACAATAAATGGAACATTAAAATCAGTTTAAATACAAAATATCAGTAATATTTATTACAACATAAAAACCAAAGTTGAACAGAAAGGTTCATTGAATTAAGATGAAGCAATTTATTACTTATTTGCATAGCATTAAAAAAAATCTACATCATTTCCCCAAACATATAGAGCAAATTTGATAAGTTTTAGGAGTTTTTAAAATATTGACAGAACAAATTTTTATCATTCAAGTAAAATGTACTACAAACTGAAAAAGGAAAATTAAACTAAGTCTCAATATATTATAATACATGTACACTCACATCCAAAATTAAGGTTACAAACAGATGAACTATTCACAGTGTTACTACGAAATTTGGCACAGACATGTTACAATGTGAGAAAGAATATAGCAACATAATATAGAAAAGATCTTAATTTTGAATTAAGATAAAGGTTTTATCAAAAAGTGCGAAATCATGAATTAGAGATAAAGCATTTAACTTGGGAAAAGTCTGTCTAATATGGAGTTTGACCACTTTGAATTGCTATGCAAGCCTCACAATGAGCTTCCATACTGTTTATGAGGGTATCAATAAGTATTTGTGGCAAAAAAGCCCATTTTTCCAAAGCAGGAGGGCGGGCTATTGTGTGGCTGTGTATTATCATCTGGGATCCATAGCACCCAGAAAAACCTCATATAAAGCTTCCAGGATCTCATCTCCATAGCACTATGAGTTGACAGTACCTGCATGAAAAACGTACAGAATTGTACGACTGCCCAACATTATGCCACCACATCTGTCAATTTTTGTTATGTAGGAGAGATGAAAGAGAACTCCATTTTCTCTCCCGGTGAAGACTTGACAAGAATCACTTTGTCTGGTACATTTTGACTCATCGCTGAAAAGAACATGCCCCCATTTTTGTAGTGTCCATGACTGATGTTTTCAGTTGCATAATATTTAGTCTTTCCTGCTGAATGCAGTCAAAGGGATGCACCAGACTGAATGCCAGGTGTAAAGGACAGTCTCTGCAAGACTGCTGAGGAGCCGTTGTCCGCCTATGTTGTCATGTGCTGAATACCAAGTAGTGATCCTGTGCAGGTGTTGATGCTCTGTGGCGACCTTCCTGGTAACAGTACCACTTGTTTGGAAATGATTCCATAACCAGAGACTACTTGCAGAGCCATCGAGCTACCTCCGCTTGAGACTGGCCCACACACAGCCCTCTATCTCAAGGAATAATCTAAACAATTACAAGTCATTCTTATTGCAAACAGACCAACTTGTTTGTTTTAATACAATATTAGCAAAGCTGGAGGCAAAATTCCTGTATGCTTCAACAGTCTCAGTCCTGTAATTCAGCAAAAACTAACACTAAACATCTTTTTCTAAACTGAAGGTTGATATAGTACTACCTGTTCTTCAAAACAAATACAAATTTTATCAGTTTTACTGGACTCGTTTTAAAATTTCGACTAAAAACATGTTTGTAACATTAACTTTTGACATGAGTATGTTCTTCAAACGTTTTTATAAAATGTTAAGGTATTAAATATTATGCATTTTTATTTGCTCCTTTGAAAGCAGTCTGAGTTATTATCAATGATTGTAATATGCTGAGTGATAAAAAAATAGAATGTTATAGATTGAAGATTAAAAAAACAATCAAATTTCACGGATGTATATATAAATATCATAGGTTCTGCTGTATTTGGTTGGGCTTTTCCAGGTGCTCTCTATTGCTAGTGATATTTGTGTCTGTTATCTTGCCAAAACAATCAACATACATTTTTGTAATCCTTATACAAAGATCAGGATATAAATTTTCTTCCACATTTATTCCTTCAGAAATCACACCTTATGAGAACACTACAAAACAGTTCACTCTGTAATCTAGCAATAAAGCAAAGGAAGGAAGGTCAGTATATAACAGATAAGAGGGCAGGGAATCATCTAAACCAGGTGCCGTGATTTTCAGTGGCTGTTCGAAGCATTTCAAATGTAGATTCGAGAATTCCAAAGTCATGGGCTGCATCTACCAGATGCTGGGTAACTTTAGTCAAATAAGACTAGAGGGCTTTTAAAAACTACATGTTTACTCTACTGAGGATGGCATAGAAACATACATAAGCGTAAGATTAAGTGTTCGGCTGCCGCCGAGAGCACAAACAGTTCTGAATATATTTGTCAGCTCGCTGACTGACTTCACATACAACGCCACCTTGCTGCAGTTTTATTTCGCTTCACTTTGGAACAGTACCACTATTTAACTATATTGAAAGAAATAAGCTACATAAAATATATGTTTAAAAGTTTTGTAATACATAAGTATAATTTTAATTTTTTTATTTATGATGAATGAGTGAGTGAGATAATATTAAAGTCACACTAATCAGCTACACGAGGGCTTTTGGCGACAGACCACGTAATTTTGAACCTTGGTCAAGTGAGCTGGTATTTATGATGAAAGGAATGGTTATTTTATGTTGCGTACTTTTACAATAAATATCTTAAAATGACGCATAATAAATGTATGTAAAATATATATTCTTGACTTCTATTCCTTAACTCTGCATTCATTGCCATGGGAATTGCATGATTTCAAATATTTCCTACAATATGGCATACTGAATCATATTGGTAAATTGTTTTGGCACAACACAGGTACAAGGTTGCTGACCCCTGATCAAAACCGTCATATGGAAGGAACAAGGCCACTCAGGATAGCTTTGCCTCAAACCTAGAAATCCCATTGAGGAAAAGTGACATTTCATTGTCTCATTTATAAAATTATTAAAATAATAATACATGTCAATCAGAAAGATTTATGAACTATTCTGTTTGAAATAATCTTAGAGTAATCACATACAAGATTAAAATTATCCATAGATCAGAAAACATTTAAATTATAAAAACTCATCTGTATAGAAAAGAAAAAAATTAGGAGAAATGAAATTTTTATTTCAATACTGTTAGAAGTTACTCAACAAGGGAAAATATATCAGTAACATAGAGTGAATGAGTGTTTGTTAACATCCCACAATAAAGCAAAATGAGGGCTATTAGCGACAAACCTCGTAATTTTGAACTGTGGTCAAGTGATGAAGACACCTGAGCTGGTACTCCATTCTCCTAACTTCCACACCAACATGAGGACTGAATCACGACAGATTTAATGTGAATTAGCCCCTCTACCCAGCGGGTCTTATGACACAAGGGCACAAATTCATGACAAGCCAGCAACAAGTCCATGATCACTAGGTTGCCTTGACCACTCTGCAACACAGAGAAACTTACCATAAAACTTGGCATAAAACATGCACTTTTAACACAAAAAAATAAGATTGAAATTTATGGGTGCACAGGTTATACACATCGAGTATAAAAATGGTAGCTTTAAAAATAATAAAAGATGAGCATAAAAAAAATTAGATTTATACATATATCATATTTTTACGAAACTACGCAGCACCTTTTTTTTTTCATTGTTAATGCTACTGAAAATCGGGTGTGGCTTAGAATCGAAGCAAAAAAAAAATTGTTGTATGGTGCAGTTAGAGCAATTGCAGGTTCATGTATGTTTTTAAAGTTTAAAATATTGGTAAAACAACTAATTATTCACTTATTCATTCTCATTTTCAATTTATTTTAATTTTGTAAAATTGGACTTCAATAAACAATTTTATACTATTTTTCGCAAGAATTTGGGGCGTGGCTTAAAATTGATGGCGGCTTAGATTCGAATAAATATGGTATATCAAAATACTGCTTATTTAAAAGTGACTTTCCTTATGAATTTAAAAGGTTGTAGTTCTAGAAGTATACAATTTTTTCAAAAGCTTAGGATAATACCAAGAATAAGACTTCAAAAGACAAGAGCATTGCACATTGCAGTTCAAGTTTCCTCGTAAAAAAGGGGGTGCATGTTATGCATGAAATATACCTATAAATTTAAAAGATGCAGCTTAGTATAGGTGTACATTATACACTAGATTTTATGGAATGTTTGTTGATTTTGTAGAACAATTTTTAACTGGTACAGAAAATTGTCTAACTTACCCATATCTAAAGCTTTCCAGTTTGCTGTTTTTTCTCCATCAATCACAATAAAAGGATCTTTTTTATCTTTCTTCATTTTATACTAAAAACAAATTTCAACCATTACATTTTCTATTACGTAAAAAAAAAATATATGTCACTTTAGAATTGTAGTTGTACTACATAGAAAAAGCTAAATATCAAAGACAGGATATTAAAATTTTAAATTCTAATAGAAAAATATTTTTTTTTAAATTTTGATTAATTTTACTCTTGATCCACACAGGGCTAATAGTGACAGTTTTAGATTAACATAACAGATGATGAGAAAAATGCTTGAACTGGTATCTCACTTAACTTTTATATCATGCAACAAGAGAGCTTTGAAAACCTGCTATAATTGTTTCACGCAACACATTTTAGTGAATCAGAACTTGCTTGCAGTCATATGTTTAAGACCAATGCTGGAATATTAAAGATTAAAATAAGTAAAGACTACTGCAACTCTTGTATATTTAGAAAATGAATCCTTAGAATTATTTAAAGAGATAAAATAAGATAGCAAGACAAAAATGATGATTTTCAAATAATCAAAAGTTAAATGTGATTCACATACACTATTTCTTTCCCAACAAAATATTTTTAGTACCCTATATGACAATAGAACTAATTTTATACCAACAGGTCTAGTTTAAATTAAAAATATAGTTTTTTCCCTCCTTACCAGAATCTATCTGATCTATTTTTCAGCTAAAGAATATAGAAAAGCTGCTTACAATATTGCTTTGAAATTTTTTTTATTGCCAGGCTACAAAGAAAAATTCATATATATATATATATATATATATAAGGAAAAAAGTATACTATTGTTGCTCTTCTAATTTCATGCAGCAAAAATACATAATGATACACAATACAACTTAGCAAACATTTACAGAAATATTAGCAAGACTATATTAGCTTTTTTACAAATGGTACCTAATTATTTCTAGTTTGGCATGTTTTGACTAGGATGTATGTGTTTATGGAAAAACTCTTAATGAAACTAAACAATTTTAATAACCCTATCAAGTGCCAATTATATGTTTAAATAATTGAGGTTCTTGTTTCTTCTGTTTTGTAGTGCTTTCTGTTTAATGGCATAAGA
Source organism: Trichonephila inaurata madagascariensis (assembly GCA_019973955.1). Classification (NCBI taxonomy): domain Eukaryota; kingdom Metazoa; phylum Arthropoda; class Arachnida; order Araneae; family Nephilidae; genus Trichonephila; species Trichonephila inaurata. The sequence continues at coordinate 266,167 of BMAV01016557.1, forward strand.
CTCGTAAAAATGCTTTCACTGTCAGGAAGTTCTCTGAATTTAACTTTTAGTTTTATGGAATGTTTTCTACTATCAAGGTTTTGGAAAAAAATAATGACAAATTAATTTATTCAGTTTTTTAACAGTAGGGGGTGCCTTTTAGGTAAAAACTGAGTTCACAAAATAAGATTTTTTTTTTTTCATTTATCCAATCATACTTAAATGTTTTAATAAACTGCAGAAATAACTGGAAATAGAAAATATAAGGAAATGAGAATTTGAGAGGATTGGGATAACTTTGAAGCTCTTTACATTAAAAGGTTTTACCTACAGTGGCATATTTTCAAACCAGAAATCACAGTATTGCTTATTTGTGAAATTTCTTTTACTACCTAGTTGTTCAAACCCTATTTTCAATTAATCTAGCAAAGAAAATTAAAAGTTGCATAAATTGAATCTTTGTAACCAACCCCCCCAAAAAAAAATCATTAAAGAAAGATATTACAGCTGTTTCAAAAAAAGTGGACAGTTTAGCAAAGTGCCATTTCCAAGATATTCTAATTTTCAAATAAAGAACAAAAATTATAAATATTACAATTACAAGAGAAATCTATGAAAATTAAATGACTTACAACTTTCAATATATTTTCGACTACCGCTTTAGAATGACGAGGAGATTTTGCAGTACCCAGCACAAGAAAATCTGTATAATGCAGTTCTTTTGGAATAGAAATAACAGATATGTTGACAATATTTTCTCTTCGCAATAGTTCAACCAATTCATGTATGTCATAAACTCCAGAAACACCACCTATTCAGAACATAAAGAATTACATAAAAATTTATTTGAAAAATAACACTATACACCAACAATTAAAAAAATAATAAGTTTGTCAAAATAGAGAATTTGATAGCATAACTCTGCTATATATAGTTAAAATTTTTATAAAAACATATTTTTCAGTATGAGTACTTTTGGGACAGCATAAAAGATATCTATTTACCCAGTAGTAAAAAAAAAAAATTAATTTCCTTAGTGAAGTGTTTAATTTTTCTTAGATTATCATTTGGAACATTACTGAGTATATCTCATAATATTGGAACATCATTATCTCATTATATTAAAATCAGAGGGTGCAACAAAATTATGCAGATAGACAAAAACTAATTCATGAAAAATAAAGATTACATAAGTCTCGCGACAGATTTCGGACAAATGTGTTTTAAAATTAGAGAATATTTCTATTACTGATTCTCCAGACATACTTTAATGAAAATAAGAGAAGAATAACATAAATGGGGAACTATTATAATTTTGATATAACTGGAATATATATCAATTGACTCCAGCTACTTATTACCAAAGTTTCATAGCACACCTGAAATTAATTACCTCAGATTTTATGAGTCAGGCAACAAGTAAACACAAAAAAATTGTTTCATTTGCCCATGGCATGGAGAAGTACTCAGTGGTGTAACATACACAGGAGGCCTAGGTAGGCCTACAGGTTATGGTTCTGCAATCCATTTTAAGATCCATTGGGGCCCAAATCCCGACTTTGCAAGCAGGCCCTAATATTCTCCATTATGCTACTGTAAGTACCCATAATTTTTATACAGACAAAGTGCTGGAGAACCAAGCTTTTCACAATTAATTAATCTTATTTTTTAATCTATTTGAACTCATCTACAAAAGACTAGTGGACACTAAAAAATGGTGCAATGAATATTTAAGAGTCAGAGCTTGTCATCATTCAGAAGTATTTAACTGTCCCCAAAACAAAATTATCTCTGTTGCCCTAAATGTCACTTTTTAATTTCAAATCTGATTAATCTCATGTTATCATTTTGGTGAAATTGTCGAATCAGCCGCTTCTCCGCCAAATTTAGAAAAATCGCGTATTTGGCGCGTTTTTGTCAAAAATGACTTCTCCTTCAGTGGAGAACAAATTCAGAAGGGTTACCAGATTTAGTGCATTTATCGATTTGGCGAGAAAACACTTGGCGTGAGAAGCGGCCGATTCGACAAATCAACCATCATTTTTAATACAGGGTTTATTAAAAGTTCTTATCATTTCATTTTGTCATTTAAAATACAATTAATATAATTACCTTGTACTTCTTTTTATATCATACTTCTTCTAATATCTATTTCAAGAATGATATCAAGAAAGACTAATCAAAACCAAATATAACCAAAAAATAGAATTTAGTTTAAAATTTGAAAAAAATTTTAAACTTTTGAGAAATAGCATTCCTAAAAAATATGCTGGTAAAATCCTAGGAGAGCCCACACCCTTGGCGACAAACCAAAACAAGCGCCAAGCCAGAACGAAATAGCGCCAAGCAAAACCGACAAGCGGCCAGTGAATATAGCAGGACAAGTTGGATATGTAATGAAAATATATGTAAACAGTACAGAAATTAATCAAATATATTTAAGATAAAAATTAAAAAAACAGCACTTTCTTTCTGCTGATCTTTTCCGAGTATAATATTGCTAACAAAATACTTTATAAGACTGTTACAGAAAAAAGCACATATGAATCGTTGCTTATTTAACAGAGTTATTAACAATGTGTCACAAGACTTGGGATGTACATACACATTAGCAGTATCAATTTTATGTATCCAACCTTTTCATAAAAAATATTGATTCACTAGTAGGGCAACTGCATCATAAAAATACAGAAATGCTATATATATAATGGACAAAAAAGTTAACCCAGTTCAGCATCAAAACTAAAATAAACTAACTAACAAGTTTCATCTGTCATTTGACCATGATGGCCTCAAGAACAAAGACTGTCATTTATAGAGCAAAATTTAATTTATTATAAAGCTTTCTTTATGTTAGCTTATTTCCTTGTAACCACTGAATTTTGTACAGAATTCTTCGATGAAAAGTCATTTCAAACATTTTCTTTAAATAATATTTGGCTGGTAATACATTATAATGAATTCTCTAGTCCCTATACATTGTATTAAATGAAGGATCACCTTTAAATTAAATACATCTGTAAGTTTTACTTGACCATTTAAATAATATGAAAGCACTAATTTATTATTAACATAATCACAACAATAAAGTTCGTTGCTGTGCTCCAAGATATTCAGATAAAAATCTTTTCAAATTCAAAAGTTTGTATGCTACACAATCACCTATCTTGTGCCAATATAATAAATTATATAAAAATAAAATATATAAATACAATAAATTAATTATGTAGAATAGGGGGCCTCTTGAAGAAGCCAACATTTTGGCAACCAAAATTAGTCACCAAACTATGCATTTGCAGCAATAGGTGTCCCTAGAGTAACGAAATGACGTTGAAGTAATGAAAAGCTGAATTCATTCTGGAATCTAGAAGAACATCATTTAATCCTAGGGGGCCCCCTTTCTACACTTTAGCCTACTTATGTATTACAGCAACAATGCCAACGTTCATGGTTATTCGTCAAGTTGGCAACCCCGATTTCATGTGTCGGACAAGTTGAATTTGCACGCATCAAACAGGTTTTTGGTGGTCAGTCTAATCCTACCGTACCATAATATTATCCCCCCAACTTGGAGAAATTTTATAACTATTTGGCAGAAAAATCTGTAGCATACCAATATCAAATTAGTGCCAAAAAAATTCCCTATTGTGATATGAAATATTTTTTGTGGTTTAAAAAGGTTGGAAAGATATGATCAACAAATACTCATTTTAAATAAGTTTTATTTTAAACAAGTACTAAAATATAATGCATATTATTCACTTCCTGATTTTAGAATTTGTTAAAAATAATAAACATTGTCCTAAATTCCCAGTTTATCACATGTACTTGGCATGATTTGTAAGGACATTTGATTTTCCTTTTTACGCTTCAAAACTATCACATTGCTAACACACTTCAATTAGTTATATTATCAATTCTTTTGATTTAAGGACTAAAAAAATCTGTCAGTAAGATCAAAACTTGATAAACTTTTACCTTTATTTGTGGTTTGAAAAATTATCTGCAATAAAATACATCGGTTTTTCGCAAGAGCTTAAAATGCATGAAAAAAGAAAGACTTATACTTACGTTTATATTGTATTTGTGAAATATCACGATACCAATTTTGATCAATATGATATATTATATCATCACTTTTATAAGCTCCTGATTGCAAATCTTCATGGCTAGGAATAACTGCTGAATCCAATTCTGAAAATTCTTTGTACTTTTCAATTACAGTATTTGAAGAACTATTTCCATCTGGTGAAGGCACTCCAGCTTCAGGTTCATGCAGAGACTTTTTAAATTCTTCTAATATTTGTTCACTTTCACCAGTTACATTAAAGTCTTTAGAAAAGTCTTTCAAAATATTTTGAAAGTCTGGATCATCTTCTAAATTTAAATTTGGTTCATTAGTAGACTGTTTATGTGAATTAGCATCCGATCTCGTCATTTTGGAACTAAATATGTTTCTATATTGACTTTGGAATATAGAAAGAGGAACTGTTTTAGATTCACGACATTTTAATATATATTGTTTACTAATATTAGACAAGCACCTGTGCTGGAAAAATGATTCATTTATTCCAGAAAGTTTCAAAAACTGAGAAAAAAATTTCAACCTTTTGAACAAAGTAGAGCGGTTCATCGTTGCTTACATTAATACGATATTAAACACAAAAATTGTTTTACATGTATAAATAAAATTTTTCAAATAAATCACGTAGTTCCTTTATAATGAATCAGAACAGAATTTAATTTATGATGCAACAGATGAGACAAGGAAAGAATTCCTGATTGCCAGATTCCTGATTGCTAGCATGTGACATTGCAAGAATTTCTGGTTCTCTCTTGTGGACAGTTTTTCATTTTCCCCCATATTCAAGTATAAAGCCGCATTCACACCAAGGCGTACAAACGTCGAGTGTTAAGCGTCTAGCCAATCAGAGTCTTCCTCTCGCCCAAGAAGAAGTCTCTGATTGGCTAGACGCTTAACACTCGACGTTTGTACGCCTTGGTGTGAATGAACCTTTATCTTTCAGTTCAGTCATATCAGCGCAGTTTATAAATGCTCAATGAGTTCTTATGAGTAGGTTTTCTTAATCTATTGTAAAATTTCTGAGCAAAATCAGAGCAATGTGATTTTTTATCAATGTTTTTTTCTCATGTTCTCTTTGTTTCATGCAGAAGAATGTTTCAGGAATAATTAATGATGAAAGTTGCTTATAAACTTACGGGGATAAACTTTATACCATAGGATTTTGATTTTATTTCAAATGAGAATTGTATAATTGTATGCCATCAAAAGGATGAAATACTATAATTACAGGTTTGATAACTCTTTCATATGGAAATATTTCATTTAAGAGAAAAAGATGTAATAATGAACATTTTGCCCACCTGTCAGCAGAAATGTTATGTGTTTTTGAAATATTCTTTTAGAGTTCAGGATTACACCTAAATATTAGATTTAAGAGATATTAATTAAAATGATAAAGAAAAAGGGCTCATTCCTTTCTAAAGATAAATGATTTCGTTTTTTACGTCTTTACATCAGTTCCCCAAAGGATGACTAAAACTATAAAATACTATTGAACAAACAAATCTCATCCCTTCAGCTTCTACCTCACATCTGACAGCCCAAGTGCTACAAGGCCAAAAATTTGTCAGTAACCGAGTTCCTTTACAAATTATTTATCTCGTTGCCTCAAACGAAATTGAGTATTACATGACCGGACTAATCGGTTCTTTTTTTATCAGCCTTCCTCACAAATTAGGAGATTTTTAAAGAGAAGCCAAAAATTTAATAATATACTAGCCACTTTACAGATTACCGTAAAATCCGGTGTTTAACGTGCACCTATACTTTCAAGTTGCAATTTTTACTTTTGAGGTATATTCACTGTACAACGCTCACCCCCTTTTTTATGAAAGAACCCGCAATGTGCGTTAGCAATGCTATCATGTTCTAAAGCCATTTGTTCAAGGTATTATCCAAGGATTTTGAAAAAGTAGTATATTTCTTGAAAAATTACCCTTTAAGTTCGTAAGATATGACATTTCTTTAAAATAAACAGTATTCCGATCTTTGTAGAAGTCTAAGTTTGTTTTATGCACATCTCTTTTTTTTTTTATTTTTTCAATTCCTATTATTAGCTCACACTCTCTCTATATTTATTTATTTATCTTGGTGGAATTTTCAGTCATTAATAAAATACATTTTAAAGCACTCAATTGAGCTGAAATTTTATATACAGGTTTATTTTGGATGACAATACAATAATTTAATTATAATTAATAAAAATTAATTTATTAAAAGTAATTATTCAAAGAATTAGAAATACAGCCCCGTTGGCATCATTTTAGGCTATTTAGCAACCATTTTGGCGACTTGTGTCGAAACTTGAAACATTTTAAAACCCTCATTTGAGCTGAAATTTTCAATACACTGTTTTTTTGGGTAAAAGTAAGATCATTTAATTATAATTAATTAAAATTAATTGACCTAAACAAATTATTTAATGAATTACAGATACAGCCACGCTGATTTCATTTTTAGCGACTTGAGTCAAAACTTTAAAAGATTTTTTTTTCTCACATTTTAAGCATTCAGTTGAACTGAAATTTTATGTACATAATTGTTTTGGATGACAATATGGTATTTTAATGATAAGTAATAAAAATTAACTATTATTAATGTTGTGATTATGTCATATCTATATACATATTTACATTAATTGTAACTATTTAGTAAAAAGTAGCTTAACTTTTTCTGTTAAAAGTGTGCGTTATACGACGGATTTTACGGAATTCGTTGTCACCAAAAAAATTAGCATTACACCTCTGCACTAAGCGGTACCCTTTCATCTACGTTTAGCGTCTTTCTCATGTTTATCGAATATAACTGTATCTACTTTTCTGTTGCCATTAATCTTAAACTTTTTGTTATCCGGTATCTTTTTTCCTGTAAGAAATTTAAAATCGTTGTAGCTTCAAAATTACGTAATCTGGTTGCTGTGCTAAAGTTGCATTTTGGGGATGAGTATTTGTCTTAATTAAAATTAATTACATTAACTGTTTAAAAATGTTCCACGCAATGAAAATTATTCTAGGTGGACGAATTGCTTACCAAAGAATTCCTTCATTAAGTAAATTCACATTTTTTAATGATTTATTATATTTAATGAAAAATATGTAGTTTTTTTTCATTAATTTCATTTATTTTGTACACAAAACTGTATAAACTATATGAATTTCGTTGTGCTTTAAAATTTCGAAGATATTTCTAATGCAATATTGATTTCGCTATTTATCTAAAAACATCCATAACTTTTCAAACTAACTACAGAAGGTACATTCATTTTTTAAGAAATATAAATGAAATTAAATATTTTTTTCCTGTAAAATGTCTAATTTACCCAAATTTTTTAGCATATGCATTAAATTTTATGTATAAATATTTTTTTTAATGTTAATTTGTTTTTCTATAAAAATGTTGCTTGTAATGTAAAAAATTCTTAATTAATTTTAACAGCAATATTGAATCAAATTTAATGCCTGAAACAATAGGAACAACTCCACAGAAAATAATTTCAGGACTCGTTTCATATGTTTAATTTTGAAAGATAAGATGTTAACTTTTATGACTTTTTTTTTATATTTTGAATTGTTTCATAATGGACTTCCTGTCTCCTGTCAGTTAATAAGATTTTATAATCCAATCAGTAATTTTAATATAACATACTGTGATTTTGGACATATAACAATATAGTGATTATGTCTTTGCAAACTCAGAGTGTAATGTCTTAATTTTTAAATACAAAGAAAAATAACCCATTGTTATAATATCTGAAAGGGCTAAATCGTAGTAATGTTATAACTTCAAAAGGTACTTGCATATTATTGCGACAATTGCCAACATTCAAAATAACTTGCCAAATTGGCAACCCTAATTTTGCATGTATTGTATGCTCTGAATCGGCAATCGTGCTTCATTTTATATAATGTTGCCAATTGGCTGTGATGATATGTAAGTACCCATCAAAAGACTATTAAAACCTTTCAAAAATTTTCTTTTAATACTTTTGATAATTATCTTTAAAAATGTATCGACTAGGTATAAAGTGCTTTTAAGTTGATGCCTTGACTTGTAAAAGAATTAAAAATAGTTAAATTAAGGTGACCAATCTTTTTACTATGAAAAGGAGGATGAAAAATTTAAGAAAAAAGACAACGTAAATGTATAAAACATTTCATTGATTCAAACAAAAATGCACCAAATACGCTTATATCCCTTTTGATTATTTACTTAAACGAGCATTTTTCCATTGAATGAATTTCTTTTTCAATGTACCATTTTTTTAATGTATCGGAAATTTCTTAACAAGAACTATCCTTCATATTGAATTTTACAGTAAATGCTGCACCTAAAGTCTTGATTTCCAACTTGTCCAAAAACCATTACCAGTTGAAAAAACTCTTTCAACTATTGCATTTATTTCAGAGCAGCCCAACATGAGTTCAACAAGAATAACTAAATTTTAATACGGAATGTGTTCATTTTTGAAATGGTTAAATATTTCCACCCATCTCTTATCAATTTCAACATGCTGATTTTCCCATTGTTCTAATTAAACAGAATTAAATATACATTCAATCTTTTAACTTCTACAAACAGATAATTACCATCGATTTTAATATCAGGACTTCTTTCGAAAAGAACTAACACAATTTTTTAACTGTGACAATTTACTTGCGATGAAGTCAAAAAACACCATTGAAAACTGTTATTTCCTGTGATACTTGTTTCTTCGACATATTGGAAACATGGTTAGGAAAAATTCTGCATTTCTTTGGCAAATCTTTCCTTTATGCACGTATTTTATTCTTCTAAGATTGACAATTTTCTTTTTGTTATTAAAGAAATACATTTACTTCAAATCGCAAATTTTATTCAAGGACAAAATTGTTTAAAATAAGACTAATTTCTGTAATTGAAATATGTTCACCGTTATTTTTTGAATAATTTTGTGAAAAATTGATATCTAATTATGTACAAAATACATTACTATTTCCAATAATTCATACTGTGCTGGCACATGATGTGTAACGGCTTAGCCTGGCATCTGTGAATGCAGAGATTAACAGGTATGTTCTAAAATATTGAAAAGGAGGACAAGTAGGAGGACACTTTTGAAGGAAGGGCAGAGCCTATTAAAAAAGTACTGTCCTCCCTAAAGGAGGATGATTAGTTACCTTAAATTGCTTGTCAATTACCAAAATACAGGTAATGTCATTGCTTTAGTAAAGTGTATAGAGAGAATTTCCAGCTAAAAATCACATCAAAAAGAACTGGTGTAGTTAGTCTTGAGTGGGCTCTGTATCATAATTCCTTGGAGGTCCCTTAACATATTATGATCATGTTAGGCCCCTGCTGCTTGGGGACCCAGTATCATTAATATGGTGGTAGCTACGCCCCTATTCAAGAGCAAAATTATTAATAGTTCATTATTTTTCTCTTCTTTCAGGAACTATGTGAAAGTTATTTTAGTTATTTATATATATATTTTTTCAGGAACAAAAGCACTTTGCAACCAATTATCAAACAATTTTTCAACTACACAACCAGCATTTACTGATCCAAAAGAACCTAAAAGAGGTAAAACTCCTATTGGGAAACTTGATCAACAGGTTTCTCAACTTCCTGAGGAGGATCTTCAAGGTCCATATGCACCATTTCCAGATAATACAAACCCTGTTACTGGTGAAGTACTAGGACCTAGGGGTCCTGAACCTACTCGCTATGGTGACTGGGAACGAAAAGGAAGGGTTTCTGATTTCTGATAACCTAGTTTTTCTTTGCAAAATTGTAATAAAATAATAGCATTTGTTGATAGCTTGAAGATTGTGATAATATTATTTATCTGTGTTTTAATGTCAATAAAATTGTCTCATGGTTTTAATGAGGACAATAGCCTTAATTGCTCGGTAAACCCAATCAGTTAGATTCAATTGTTATAAATCTTTACTTGGTATTTATTCAGACAATGTTGTGGAATTGCTTAATTTAAAGGAAATATAGAAAAGCTCTAAACTGTGTATCAGTTTTAAAAGCAGTACTTTGAACTAATTTTAATTTTTTAAAATTATTTTCTATTTGTATGTTTTTTACACCCTGAATATAAACAAATTTGTAGGCTTTTTTTTTCCATATATTTTTTTTTTATTGTTACATATTCTTAATTGAACATTCTAACATCCAAAAATAAGCAATCATTTCAATAGCTAACGGTTAGAAATTTTTGATTCGTTTTTACCATATATTTATAATGGATTTAAATTTATATATTTTTTAAAAAACTAAAGCAGTATTGTTTTTTATTATTCATTACTAAATTAATTACTTGATAAAAAAATTGTACATTGTCTGTTTTCTTGTGGATAAAACTAGTTTAATTTTCAAGGACATTTTTAAGCTAACAATGTTTAACAATTGATTGGCAAAGGAAAATTTAAAAACCATTTTATAATTTTATATTCAAAGAAAGTAATTGTTAAAAAGTAATTAATGTACTTAGTTTTTTTTAAATATATTATATCAAAGATGTTTTCTTTTTATTACTTTAAATTGATATTTTTTTATTAACTAAAGCAGTATTGTTTTTTTGTGAATCATTAATCAAAAATAGAAATTTGGAGAAAGATCATATTTGCTGGGGAAAAAACGAGTTTTATACTCAAAAAAGCCCATGCAACACCAAGTTAAACAGAGGGAGAAAAAACCTGTCTGACAAAAAAAAAAAAACCAGAAGTGGAACAAATTTTGGAAAAGAAAATTTTAATGGTATAAATATAGAAATCACTCCCATTGCATTCACAAACACACAAAAAAGTGTTGTCATTAAGAGAGAAACTTCTATGAGGATCAAGTTATACACTTGGAAAAAACCTGTGTTATGCCGGGTTAAATGAAGGGGAAACAAATCCAT
>BMAV01016557.1:295035-454055 GCA_019973955.1 Trichonephila inaurata madagascariensis
TTTTTTTAAAGATTTAGGAAGGTATTAAAACTCTCCAGCTTTGTATGTTGTGCCTTCCTGAACCTCATACTTCAAACTTTTACATTTTTGAAAGGCCTTTCTTTTTTTACAAGAGTGTTTCTTATCTGGTTTAGAATGCCTCGTAGAACCAACAATTTTCGTTTTGTCAAGGTACCAAAAGTATCCTTTCATTTCAGAACATAATTTCATTCCTAATTTTTGAAGTAGAGGTAATAGACCAGCAAATCCAGAATTAAAAAGTATTATTGCGATATAATTCCTTAAACGGAGTGTTTGTAGCTCAACAAAGTTGTCTTTCGGAATTATACTCCACACGACATTGTTAAGACTTTCATTGCAGTTCTGAGCTTTCCTGTGAAAACATTTTCTTAGAAGATTTTGATCACGAAGTTCCTTATAAGTCTTTTTAATAGAATTAATAGCTGAATTTGGAAGATCCGTTGATTTTTCTTTCAACGTTTCTCCAACAAATTCTGCTCTCAGGAAATCTCTTCTTTTTTTGGCCTCATTGATCTTGTTTTTTGCATGTCAACTTTAATTTAATTAAAAATAACTATAACTCTATATAAAAGTACTAATAAAAAAGTTATACAGAGATCTAATTTTGAACACAAATGATAAAAAAGGTAGCAATTCGTTTAAATCAAAGCAAACATTGTAATCAGTTAGCCGTTGCCTATTTTCAAGCAAAATGTATCTATTAAAAAAATTATAAAGTGCAACTAAGCATTAAAAGAATTCGTTAAAATATTTTAAATGCATAAAAATCTCATTTTTCCGGTGAAAATCAACCAATAACTCACACTTCCGGTTTCGATTTGGGCTTACTACCTCAAATAAAAACAGCTATAACTTTTTTTTCTAATTGACTCAGAATTAAAAGTACGACATTTTTAGAAAGCTTATTAAACAGGCTACAAAAATAGACTATAAAATAAAACATTCGATTTTTTTGATGAAAATGATGATTTTAAACCAGTCGGATACCTTAACAGTGTAAAACTATTCTCATATGAAGCAAATTAAAGAGTCGGAAGCTTAATGGAGATAATAGAATGATCAGTTTAGTCACAGAGGATTTGAACAAAGGAATCTTAGAAATCTCATCAATTAAATATACTCTTTATGCTGAAAGCAAACTTTTATTATGGCATGCACATTGCCCCAGAATCTTCAAGAAAAGAAAAAAATTAATTCGAAAATAATATTCCACTTATATATCATTAATAACATTTAACGAATTACGTTTAATTTTGGAGATGTGTTTAATTTCCTTAATTATTTCAAATGGCGTATTAATTATTACTTGCATGTATGGGGAAACACACTCTGGAACTCCTGTATTTTTTAAAAAGTCTATTCTGGGACTTTTGTATACCTTTTTCGAACTGTGTTAAAAAAAAATAACCAACAGTTATTCAATTCCTACTATTAGCTCCCACTGTCTATATATTATTTATTTATGTATTTGCATATTTATTTATTTATCTTGGTGGAATTTTCAATCGTTAATAAAATACATTTTTAAGCGCTCAATTGAGCTGAAATTTTATATACAGGATCATTTTGAATGACAATACAATAATTTAATTATAATTAATAAAAATTAATTGATTAAAACTAATTATTTAAAGAATTACAAATACAGCCACGTTGGCGACTTAACGACCCTTTTGGCGACTTGTGTCAAAACTTGAAAAGGTTTTTTTTCTCACGTGTTAAAGCATTCAGTTGGACTGAAATTAAAAGGACAATACGATACTTAAATGATAATTAAAAAAATTAATGACCACTTAATGTTATGATTCTGTCCTATGTATATACATATTTATATTAATTGTAACTATTAAATAAAAAGTAGCTAAAATAAAAATTTTCTTTGTTGATCTAAGTAGGAATTGACTTAAATTTTTTTTTATATTATTTGCTTTAAAATTTTGTCTGGTACGCAATTTTAAACTCCAGTTTTGATGTAAACAATTTTTTCTCTACCAAATACAGCGTAAAACATTTTATTTTCATTAAACTTCTATCAAACTATTCCAAAACGAGAATATTGCAATAATATTTAGCTTTTAAGACATAGCAGACGATAATATTTTGACATTATGTGGAACGTGACATTATGTGACATTATGTACACGATTGTTTTGGATGACAATACGATACTTTAATGATAATTAATAAAAATTAATTACCACTTAACGTTGTGATTCTGTCCTACGTATATACATATTTATATTAATTGTAACTATTTAAAAAAAAGTAACTAAAATAAAAATTTTCTTTGTTGATTTAAGTAGGAATTGACTTTAAAATTTTTTTTATATTACTTGCTTTTATGTGTAAGCAAATAAAAGTGGGAAAGCATGTTTGGTTGTACTTATTACGTCCTAATGAATATGCTTGCATTTTTACCAGCATGAAGCCGCGATAGCCTAGTGGTCAAGGTAATGGACTTGTGGCCGGCGTGTCATGAGTTCGAGCCTAGTACCGCTGAAGACCCGCCATGTAGGGGAGCGATGCAGGTTAAATATGTCGAGAGCACAAACATCCTCCCGTTGTTGTGGTAGTTAGGAGAGGGGAGAGCCAGCTCAAGAGTCGTCATCGTCACTTGACCATGGTTCAAAATTACGAAGTCCGTCGCCAAAAGCCCTCGAGTAGCTGAACAGAGTGACATTAATATTCACTCACCCACTCATCTCAAAATAAGAGGTACTGTTTTTAAGGTATCCGACTAGGTTCGAAACCATGATTTTAAAAAAGCGCATAAATGGATAATTTTCATGATATTTAGTGTCACATAGATTAGAAGACATGTATAAAATTGTTTTGAGAATATATTATTACTATAAAAAGTTATTTAAATGCAATATATTTTGGCAAAAAATTAACTTAGAATGACCTATTTTCAAAACGTTCTCCTTTTATGAAAAATGCTTCGATAATAATAATAATAATATTCTCTGTCTCTGTGTGTGTGTGCTTATATAAAGTAAAGACTCCTCCAGAGAGCCTGAACTAGGATTTTTGAAAAATTCACATTATTTTCAGAGTTACTACCAATTGAAATAATTATCGGCGTTTTATTCTTAAAATTTCTCCCCTCTGTTGTATTAAAATATGGATAAATCCACTTCTAAGTTATATATTTCAAAAGTTTTAGTTCAGGCTCTCTACAGAGGTCTGAGCTATAGGCAGGCAAAATATTATTATTATAGAAGCATTTTTCATAAAAGGAGAATGTTTTAAAAATTGTTCATTTTTTGTCAAAATATTGTATTTAAATATTTTTTTTATTGTAATAATATTCTTGAAACAATTTTATACACGTATATATATATTCTAATCTAAGTGACACTAAATATCATAAATATTATCCATTTATACGCTTTTGCAAAATACCGGTTCCGAATGTAGTGGGATACCTTAAGGAGATAAATGCAATAGATTATTATATCTAAATATAAGTATTGTTTATAAATAAAGGTCGCGGGTATATTTTTATGACGCACCTTGTAAATTAATTGTTTTTGTTTAAAATTGCTATTTGCATACATTTAAGCATAGATTATCTGCATAAAATAAACACAATTTATTGTCATTAGCGCCTTCTTAAATAGACGATTAAAGTACTAGTTCCCAAAATAACCTCAGCTATTCTTAAAGTATACGACTACGTTCAGAGCCATGATTTAAAAAAGGTGTATAAATGAATAATTTTTTTAATGTCACCTAAATTAGAATACACAAATTAAATTGTTTTAAGAATATTATTCCAATCAAAAATTATTTAAATGCAATTTTTTGGCAAAAAAATGAAGAAACTATGACATATTTTCAAAACATTCGCCGTTTATGAACATTGCTTCTATAATAATAATATTCTGCTTGTACAAAAATAGCCAAGACTTCTGTACAAAGCCCAAACAGGATTTTTGAAATGTATTATTTAGGAGAGTGGGCTTACTGATATTTTTTAATATATCAGATGAGAGAAATTTAAAAAAAAAACAACACCAATGGGGTTATTATTTCAGTTGATTATAATTTTGAAAATAATGTGAATTTCTTGAAAATTATTCTATTATGGAATTCGGAGTTACAGTACCTAATGATGTGAAGGACAGTCCCAACAGAGGTGTTTTTAAAATGAAGATGTGTTCTGCAAATAAAAAAAAGAGTGTGTGTGCTTATGACCACACGATAGAAGTGACAACTTCAAATTTTGTAATGTTATTTCAGGGATTAGTAAAGTGGATAAAAAACACGGGAATATTAGTATTGTCATATAAAATTATTTATTCGTATGTCTGTACTCATAAAGTAATACTTTTGTGTGAAATATACAATCATATTTGTGAATTAATTGTATTCTAAGAAGGAAACAATAGGTTTTTATGGTAGCTGAAATAGGTTATAAATACTTTAGTTCATAATTATTGAAATATCCAAAAATACTCCGTCAAGTTTTGTTCCGTACTTTGTCGTGTATTCATTTGACATAACTAATTGAATTTTGATTTTAAAAAATCTACTAAAGGCTTTGATTTGTCTTTTGAAATATCTGCAATAAAATACCCACTTAAAATAATAGGCAATTTGTTTAGAAGAGTTGATCCTGCTTCAGTTTAAGGCAACTAAATTTTTGTCAATGAATTCGATAATTTTCTCTACACTTTGATTTGGTGAAATATAAATAGTAACCATTAGAATTATTTGACGGCCTTGACACGCTTTAGAAGCGGTCACCTGCTTGGTATGACCTTTGCGCAGAGGGTAAAGTATTTCTTTACATGTCCCTGCTCTCTCCCTGCTTCTGCTCATCTTCTTGACTGCTGGGGTATTTCCCTGGGACAGTTGTTTGGTGATCAAGACCTGGTGTTCGACATTATTATGTGGAAAGGTCAAATGGTGTAGGTTTTCCTGCTCCAAGGGGATTGGAAACAACAACAGAATTATTTGTCCATTTTCTGCTTTACATTTCGCTGCACAAATTTTTCCGATTCATGACTCATTAAACCTAAATGATTCAGTAGTATTTTTACGAGTAGTATTGTTACCATTCAGTAGTATTGTTACCATTGTTACGAGCGTATAACAATGTATTCAAGTTCATTCTCCAGCAAAACGTGTCTAAAGAAGTTGTCACTTTAAAAATTCTCTGATTGTTATGCAAAGAAAAGAACACAAGTGTTTTTGAATCTTAATTGAATAGGCTAACTTTTGAGAAACTTGCCTGGGGTTGTGTGTAATAATTTTCTTTTTATGGATAGTCAAAGTTAGGTGATATCTTTCTCTCAAACCCCGACTCACAGAAATTACGTTAATTTTAACTAAATTAGCTTAGTTTTTTCTCCGACTTTTGACTATGATTAATAGTACGGCTATGTAAGATTATGTCAGTTAAGAAATCATCGTAAATCTGGGGAATTTGTGGTCATAGTAGCTAATGATGTGATGGAGGGTGTGTGAATTTCCTACATTTTCGAAAATGTGCTCGCTCTCACTTAAACAAGTGCTGGGGAATTTTTTTTATATTTTTCCCATAAGTGATATAACCCCACCTTTCACCTCGGACGCGATCATCTTCAAGTTTTGGACACCCTATATATATATATAGGGTGTTTTTCTTATTTTTGATATATTATACAAATTTCTTTCATATATATATATATACATAAAATTCATGACTCGTGCTGAAGTACAAATTAATATTAATTTCACTTAACAAATTAAACCTATATTATAATGAGTTAAGTCTAAAAACAAATTTCTATAAATAAAAAAAAAGGTGGGGGCGGGGGGAGAAACCCACCACAGCTGGTGTGATGATTTATTTTATTATTCAATATTTCAGTTACTTAATTTTTTTTAGAAATTTCTTCTAAGCTTAAGGTATCTGATTTTATTTGGAACCGTGATTTTAAAAGCGTATGAATGAATGATTTTTTGATATTTAGTGTTACTTAAATTGAGACATAGATACAAAATTGTTATAAGAATTTTATTACAAAAAAATAAATAAATAAATTAAATGCAATTTTTTGGAAAAAAAAAAACTGAAGAAGGAATGAAGTACTTTCAAAACATTCATTGTTTATGAAAAATGGTTCTGTAATAGCAATAATTTGCTTAGATATTAGCTAAGAATTCTCTACAGAACCTGACCTAGGATTTTTGAAAAATTTCCATTATTTTCAGATTTGTAATCAATTGAAATTGAAATAACGAGGTTTTTTTTGTTTTTGTTTTTGTTTTTGAAATTCCTCTACTCTGCTGAATTAAAATACGAATATAAATCCACCTCTAAATTACGTATTTAAAAAAAAAAAGAAATCGTAGTACAAGCTCTGCTCTGTACAGAAGCCTTAGCTGTATATAGAGAAAATTTTCATAAATGCATTTTCGTGTTCAAAATTCGAAAACTTCATCATTTTCATAATTTTTTCACCATTTTTCTTATTTATATATTCTATATGTATAAGCATTTTTTATAAGAGGAGACTGTTTTGAGAATACGTCATTATTTGTTCATTTTTTGCTAGAAAATTGCATTGAAATAATTTTTTGTAATAATATTCTTAAAAGAAATTTATATATACTCTAATTCAGTTGGCGCTAAATATTTAAAAAAAAAATATTTTTTTTATCTATACGCTTTTTTAAAATTACAGTTCCAAACACAGTCATATACCTTAAATTAAAAAAAAATCAGTTAAAAATCTTTTAAATAAAATAAGTAAACCCAAACGCAATTACATTTTATATTTTTAAATTTTTTTTAAATTCAGCATAATTGCACTCACACAGTACCTGTCTTCTACGAAATTCCGCAATATGTTTCGTCTGGAAATAGGTTTATTAAAAAATTCGAGAAATCATTTGATTTCTTCTCCCATCTGCTACGATACGCGCATACAAATGGTGGTTTATATTATAAAAAGTGTTCTCATTTTGTTATTGTTCAACCAATCACACATCATTATGAGCTCTTTTCCATCTTTTATGGGTTAGTAACACACTTCTTGGAATATATTACAATCTTGAACACAGAATACGCAAATTTAAACAAAAAGTCGAGAAAATATTAATTATTAATTAAAAAAAATATTTCACACCTCATAATCATACTATATGTTCACGAAAATTTCAAATTTTTGTCGAAGGTCATGATTTTTTCCCCTCTTAATTACTTCAGCAGTCATTTCGGCGCTTTCAGAAATAAAAATTAAAAAAAGATGCACTTCCGAAAACGATAAGACAACTTTCAGAATGCATTGCTTCCGGCACGAAGTGACACGTCATAAGACAGGGCTTGTGCAGGGAAGTGAAAAAACAGATTCATTAAGAAAATAATAATAATATGGATATAGTAATGTGTGCATATAGGGTGGATAGAATTTTTTTTTCAACAATTCAATGTCTAGCTATACGGAAAAAATGTTCTCTGGTACAAAAGAGAAAGGGAAAATAAAATAAAAATTTAATTCTTATGTTAAGTACTGCCACAAGGGTAGTGTAGTAATGAAGTGTATAGTTATTTGAGCTTTTTTAATGGTAGAAAGAGAGAAAAATGTATTTTAGCACTTTTTAACATTAAGGTATGGGACCACGTTAGGAACCGTGATTTTGCAAAAACGTATAAATGGATAATATTCATGATATTTAGTGTCACTTAGATTAGAATACATGTATAAAATTGTTTTAAGGATATTTTGACAAAATAAATTATTTAAATACAATATTTTGGCAAAAAATTAACTTAGAATAATTTTTTTTCCAAATGTTCTCCTTTTGTGAATAATGCTTCTATTATAATAATATTTTGCCTGTCTATAGCTCAGACCTCTGTACAGAGGCTCAACTAGAATTTTTGAAATATATCACTTAGAAGTGGGTTTATCCATATTTTACGACAACAGAGCGGAGCAATTTTAAGAAAAAAAACGCCAATAATTATTTAAATTGGTGGTAACTCTGAAAATAATGTGAATTTTTCAAAAATTCTAGTTGAGCCTCTGTAGAGTTGTCTGAGCTATATACAGGCAAAATATTATTATAATAGAAGCCTTTTTCACAAAAGAGGAACATTTGGAAAAAAAATTATTCTAAGTTAATTTTTTGCCAAAATATTGTATTTAAATAATTTTTTTTGTCCAAATGTTCTTAGAATAATTTTATACATGCATTCTAATCTAAGTGACACTAAATATCATGACAATTATCCATTTATACGTTTTTTAAAATCACGGTTCCGAACGTAGTCGGATACCTTAATCGAAATGAGAAGACACCTACTAAATATTTACGAGAGAAAAACAAGTACACAGTGACGGTTTATCTATTGGGCACTCAAAGCGGGCGCCGAGGTGATAAGCTGGACTTAACCTGAATTTCTGGTTATAAATTTCGATCCTCCAGTGCCAAGGGGGCCTGTAGATTTTATGCACCCAGGGTCCGAAGTGGGATTAAATCGGCACTGCAGGTACATCTAGCAACTTCTTTAGTATTAAATTTTTAAATAAACCTACTGTCGAAATTGCAGTGCATGATAAAATGGAAGACGATTGGACGGTGCGGGAAGAGAGTGGAGGTTAAGAAATGTTGCAATGTGTACTGTACTACTCCCTACTCAGCCATTTTTGGTTGTATATAGGGCTTCGAATCGGAATTGAACCGAAAAAAAAATCGGTTTATTTCGGTTTGATATGTTGTGACGGGCTCACGCGTCTTTTCTTTAACATAACCTCTCGGTTCTTTGACGGCCAAGATTAATAGCAACTCTTTTCCAACCAAAACCCAAGAAGCGAAATGCGAATAAGAAATGCAAATAAGATAGCTTTTAAAAGAACAGAAGTTTCAGTAAAATGAATGGCAATTTGATGAATGTTATGTTTGGAGGAGATACAAGCGTGAATTGACAGCCTATCGTAAAGTTACCTAAACACCTAGCCATTACTACATGGTGCATACCCTTGCACACGCGCCCAGACGTTTCCATTTAAATATTAAAGTTAAGTTGAATTAAGGTAGGACTGATTATTTGATATTAAGACTTGTAAAATATTATTAGAAGTGAGAGTAGGCGGATAATATAATTATTTAGAGAAAGTGATCTAAATTACGTGATTCGGTTTAACTATCCTTTTGTGTGTGTTGGTTCATTCTAGATTCTCACTAGTTAAATTTATCTAAATTGTTAGACGTTTAAGTTCTATTCTTAATAAAGTCATATTAAGAATTTAAAATGTCTGATTATTATGAAAATCCCACACCTCTAGCTCACGCTGACAATCAAAGATATGGTCACCAAAGAGGGGCCATATCACAATGTCTTCAGTTATTTTGTTACTATAACCAACTTACCAATATTTTCTAATTTAACGCCAACCGTATAATTATCCTCATTACATGTAAATTGCTTCTCGATTTGTTTTTATGATGTTCACTAGTACTTTTCTGTTTAGTTTCACGTGAAAGTACTTGTAGAAGACAGATTTAATTCAGTTGAACCAAGTAGTAGATGATTTTTTTTTAAATAAAAAAAATTATTCTAAATTTTGATAGAATTATATTTTTTGTTTATGATAGAATTATATTTTTAGTGTAAATAAGAATATACATAAAATAAAATTATTCATTCGGAACTGAATCGAATACCGGAACTGAACCGAAATTTTTTTTTAGTTGAAATGGAACGAAGAAAAGTACGGTTCGAAACCTTGGTTATTTATAATGTAGGAATAATTTCATTTTGACCATAATTAAGAATAATAAGACCATAATGTAGAATATAATTTCATTTCATTTGACCTAAATTAACCTTTTTCCATTTTTCTTTTTCGAAAATTCAATCTTTTTATAGCAATATATTAAACTTTAAAATAATTTTTCTCCTGATCTTCACATTACAGAACTTTTTCGCTTTGGTAGATTCTGATTAATAAGATTTTTTTGCCCCCTCCCATACAACCACAATCCCCCCTAGTGCACAGGCAATCGATTATTTAAATTAACCACTTTTATGAATTGAATGTTATCTCAAATAGAACCAAATATATATTGACAGTTCAAGGATAAGGTCATTTGCTGATGCATCAATAGTCATTAAATGTTGCCGGTAAACATGCATATGCTTACCGCCAGGCCATTTGTTTAATAATATTCTATGCCTTGTGTTGCCAATTTAAGTCTTTTTTTTTGCGAGAGTAAATATGCGTGACAGATCCTGCTTCTTTGTTAAACTGTTCAAAGTATTTTATTACAGTTCCTAACCTCTTTTCTGTTGTAGATTAATGAGATGTTAATTGATTGAAGTTACAATTTCCCTTACGTGTTTACTTGCGCTCAACTAATAGCCCCCTCATAGAAATACGTTAATAAGCATTCACTCAAAAAAATGATACTCAATGAAAATTCTGTTGAACTTCAGTTTATTACATTGTGTGTATGTTTAATGAAAAAAAAAAATTATTGTTTATTTCATTAAACATACAGCACCGAAGTAAGTTTTCTGATCTTTGAATTTTTGTTTCTAGACATATTTCCTGTTTTTTCCCCTTTGGTACTATGTAGCCTAAAACGTGAAAATATGCTACCGCCTTTTCAACTTTATGATGATTAATAAGGTGACCAAACGTCCTCCTTTTATAGGTTCTGTCCTTCCTCGAAAAGTGTCCTCCTTTTTAATATTTTAAAATTTATCTGTTAATCTCTATTTTCAGAGATTAACCAAACATGTTTAAAACATGTCGAAGAATGGTCTGAATCAAATATCACAGGAAATAACAGTTTTCGATGGTGTTTTTCGACTTCATCACAAGTAAATTGGGCAGATATATGAAACTGTGTTGATTTTTTATCAAAAGAAATACCTGATATTAAAATCGTTGGCAATGATTTGTTTGATGAAATTGTTCATTTAAATTATAATAAATTGAAACAATTGGAACATCAACATGCTGAAATTGATAAAAGATGGGTGGAAATACTTAACGATTTCAAAACTGAACACATTCCATATAAAAATTTAGTTATTCTTTTTGAATTTACGTTGTGCTGCCCTGGAACTAATGCACCAGTTGAAAGAGTTTTTTTTAGTTAGTAATGACTTTTGTGAAGTGACTAGTGAGAAATCAAAATTGAATGTTAATATTTTTGCTACAGTGCTTACCGTAAAAATCAATATGTAGAATATTTTTTGCCCGAACTTTCCGATATATTAAATAATGATATGTTGACAAAAAAAATATCATTCAATGGAAAAAATACTTGTTTAAGATAATAGTTAAAAGGAATGTAAGCTGAATTAGCGTACTTTTGTTTGAATTAATAAAACGTTTCATATATATATTTAAGTTTTTATTTTTTCTTAAATTTTTCATCCTCTTTTTCATTGTAAAAAAATGGTCACTTTATGATTAAACACTTGGTACTACGACTTGCAAACAATTCGCTTTGTGATTTTTTTCGAGAAATAAACTTATTTCATATTCCGTTTGAATTTGTCGTTATAAAAGGGGATTTTTAATGCACAACGATAATTCCTTAGAGGTTCGTATATATTTTAATTAATGTTCATTTTTATTACATTTTATTAATTCTTTTTAACTACGAAGTCAGCAACAGAAATAAAGCAAAATAAAACATGGATGTAAAAATTCTTATAGCACTGGGAAAAATTATATATATAGATTTTGGTTAAAAGTAACTTTCGTATATCCCCAGTAACTATTCCAAAAGCCCCCGGTACCTTACAATCCGTTCCAAAATGTATAAACCTTGGGGGGAGGGGAGTCAAATATATATAGAGAGAGACCTCAATTTAACGAGTTTATCTGGACCTAACATTTTGTTCGTTAATTCTGGATTATTCATTATATCGGAATCTAAACAAAATATAAATTTTTTGCATTTGTATTTGGAAATTTTATAATAAGCATCTACACAAAAACTATCCATATTTAAAAATCACAAACTTTTTTTATAACAGCTAAAAATACTATTAGTGAATTATTACGCACCAGTTAATTGGAAATTTTAAAATACTGATTTATAAATGCTTGAAAATATTTTAATTCCTGACTTTAAAGAGTTCTTTTCCGACTCTATTCAGAGAAGAAAATACTGTAACATTTACATCATTCTACATAAGTGAGAGGTATGTTTTCACAGTTTCCAAACAACGTAGAAAATGTGACAGTTTTGACAAGAACTTCATTATCAATTTATACATCAGGATCGTTATTCCATTGGCTCCAACAAATTAACAATTTCCTCTCCATCAGTTGCACGTATAGGCAGATCATCATCGAAAATGACAAAATCTTAAGATATCCCCTTCTTTGTGGATTGGGATGAGATAAGAAAGGTATTTCCTGTCTTACTCAAGACTCACACAATAGGTTACACTCATCAATCATCTGCACCTGTGAAATCAAATAATGGTTTTCACCCTTTCCTGTTGAATTAACTGCTTACAAGAAGTCTTTTTCTGTTCCGGACCATGGTGTTCTTGCGTGGGGGAGTAAATCGGCTTCAGGATTAGGTAATTTGGTATTTTTTGATGGTATTTAGAATCTTGAGCTTTATTTAAATATTTTAAAGGACAATTTGAAATTATCCACCCATTGGGTATTGGATACGACTTTATATTTTAACAAGATAATGAACCCAAGCGCTTTGCTCTCAACGTACGCCTTTGATGTTTCTATAACTGCCCCCAAATTCTGAGAGCACATCCTAAATCACCTGATTTAAGCCAGTAAACATATTTGGTGAGAATTTGAATCTAAAGTAAGAAAATATGACCTATAAAAACAAAATGTGAAGTAAAAGCAATGATCACTGAAGAATGGAAGTACATCGATGCGGAAATTACAAAAAGCTGAGGAAATCTATACCAAGATATTTAAAAGTCGTTGTGAACACTAAAAGATATTCTACTAAGGACTAAATTAAGAAAGAAATTCAATATTTAAAGCTATGATGAGATTTTTTTTAAGTATACAAAGACTTTTGTGGCGTAATTTTTTAGTAGTTTTTTGATTATTAATTTTTCAAAATAATGATCATATTGTTTGAAAAAATATCATATTGTTTGATATAAATTGATTATGTTATTTCTATAAGAACAAATTATATAGATATTATTAAAAAAACCTACAATTCTGATATATTAATTTTTATTAGTCGAAAACATTAAATTTCACAGAAAATTGCAAGCGTACGAACACTTTTGTGCGCCACTGTATATTTCATTGAAGGAAAAAAAAAGCTTGATAAAAATAAGAATATCGTTTCAAAGAAGTTTCTATATTTCTTTAAATTGAAAGGAAATTAATAAAAACGCGTTGAAAGAGACGTCTAAAATAATAAATAAACTTCCTTATTACTCTAAAATGCATTAAAAGGGTGAAATCAATTGAATGAATTATAATATGAGTGTATATATCTTTAAATAAAAAAAAATTAATTTTATTATAGTTGGGTACCAATTAAATTGCATAAACATAATTTTTTTTTGTAATAATATAAAATAAATACATATTATCAACATTTTTATAAATTTTTATTTAAACTGTGCAACATAGAAATTCAGTAATTTTTATTTTTATAATTGGTAATATATTAACAATTGTTACAAGATTCATTTTTAATGGAGGTTTAGAAAAAAACACAATGGCAGGAATATACATGAAATTTATTTTAAAAAAATCATATTGTGTTGTTATATCAATTATTTTGTTGATAATATCAATACAAGTAAAATTACGCTTTTATATGTGATATACAATTTCTGAAATATTGTTGTAATAAACTCACAAATACTTCCTTAAAAACCATTTTTATTGAAAGTCTAATTAATGAGTCCTTATTTTAAATTATTAAAATAAAGAAATTACTTATTTTAAAAGCTTACTTCCACTTTTTATGAAGAGGGAATTTAGTTGAAAGCGTTTTATGAGGATTATTCTCTAATCTCGTTTAATTACCATTTCAAGAATTAAAATACATACTAGATGAAAAATTTATTTTTTAAAATTTGAAGTAACTATGCAGTCTATATGACTTTTTAGAGCTGATTAGACAACACGACTCATAAACTCTTTTTAACATAATTATTTTTAACATATTATCGTCTGAGGAAGCTTCTACGAAATCGTTTGAAATTCCTATGGTTGCCATTGGAAACGGAATGCAACAAAATTATCTGAGAAAGCGATCTACAGTTCATATCACTGTATGTTCTTTCTTGATAATTAATTTTAATTTTAATAATTTTGATTTTTGTTGTGGAAAGACTGCACGAGAGTTTTTGTACAGTATTCTAATCTACAGTGGGCCACAAAAGTGTTCGTACACTTGCAATTTCTTATAAAAGTTAATATTCTCGACTAATAAAAATTAATATATTGTAAATGTAATTTTTTTATGATATCTGCAACTTGTTCATAATGGAATGACATAATTAATTTTTTAAAAATAGTATAACTATTTTTTTAAAAAATTAATAATCAAAAAGCTACTGAAAAATTACGCCACAAAAGTCTTCGTACACTTAACAAAAATCTCAACTTAGCTTTAAATATTGGGGTTTTTTTGCTTAATTTATAGTACTTAGTAGGATATCTTTTAATGTCCACAACAACTTTTAAGCATCTTGGTATAGATTTAATCAGTTTCTTGTAATTTCTGTATCTATTTTCTTCCATTCTTCTGTGATTATTGTTTTTACTTCACATTTTGTATTTATTTTTCATGTTTTCTTTTTTTTTACATCAAAATCTCACCAGATATGTTCTAGTGGGCTAAATAAAGTGATTGAGAAGGTGTTTTCATAATTTGGGGACAGTTATAGAGACACCAGTGGCGTACATTGAGAGCAGTGCGCTTGGCGTCATTACCCTGTTAAAAAATTAAGTCGTCTCCAATATCCAAATTTCAGGCGGATAATTTAAAATTTCTCTTAAAAATATTTAACTAGAGCTCATGATTCACAATAGCATCGAAAAATACCAAATTGCCTAATTCTGAGGCCAATTTACACCCCCACGCCAGAACACCTTCACTTCAATGCTGAAGCATGGAGGTGGAGGAGTTCACGTTTCACATAAATTCATGGGATTAAACTCCTTATTTTTTCATTTACAAGCCATTACAGGTCCATAGGAACCAAAAATATTGAATTATCTGAAATCCCAATAAATTTGCTCTCAATTTTGAATTTTCTGAAACTTAATCCTAAGAAACTAGTTGGATCAATAAAACATGGAGGTGGAAGTGTTCTTGCGTGGGGGTGTAAATTGGCCACAGAATTAGGTAATTTGGTATTTTTTGTTGATATTGTGAATCATGAGCTCTATTTAAATATTTTAAAGAGGAATTTTAAATTATTCGCCTTAAATTTGGATATTGGAAATGACTTCATTTTTTAACAGGATAATGATGCCAAGCTCACTGCTTTTTTAACAGGATAATGATGCCAAGCTCACTGCTCTGAATTTACGCCACTGTTGTCTCTATAACTTTCCCAAAATTAAAAAAACACCTCCCCAATCGCTTTATTTATCCCAGTAGAATAATATATTTGGGGGATTTTGATGTAAAAAAAAGAAAATATTACAAATAAACACAAAATGTGAAGTAAAAACAATAATCACAGAAGAATGGAGGAAAATCGATACAGAAATTACAAAAAACTGATTCAATCTATACCAAGAAGCTTAAAAGTACTTTTGGACACTAAAAGATATCCTACTAAGTACTAAATTAAGAAAGAAATACAATATTAAAGCTAAGTTGAGATTTTTGTTAAGTGTACGAAGACTTTTGTGGCGTAATTTTTTAGTAGCTTTTTGATTATTAATTTTTAAAAAAATAGTTATACTATTTTTATAAGAAATTAATTATGTCATTCCATTAAGAACAAGTTACAGATATCATAAAAAATTACAATTACAGTATATTAATTTTTATTAGTCGAAAGCATTAAATTTTATAAGAAATTGCAAGTGTAGGAACACTTTTGTGGCCCACTGTATATTATAAAAAAGATTCTTCATGTCGATTATTTTTTGAATGTTTCTTCGTAAATAACTGTGCTACTCTTTTAAAATCAGGGTTTCTATATATTAAAATGATCCTTGTACACAAAGAAATACTATGTTATCTTTTAAATCAGAAAAT
The DNA here is from genome assembly GCA_019973955.1 of Trichonephila inaurata madagascariensis. Classification (NCBI taxonomy): domain Eukaryota; kingdom Metazoa; phylum Arthropoda; class Arachnida; order Araneae; family Nephilidae; genus Trichonephila; species Trichonephila inaurata. The sequence continues at coordinate 311,248 of BMAV01016557.1, forward strand.
GCAAAATATATATTTTTTTTTAAAAAAAAAGAGTGTGTGTGTTTATGACCACACGATAGAAGTGATAACTTCAAATTTTGTAATGTTATTTAAGGGATTAGTTAGGTGAATAAAAAACAAGGGGATATAAGTATTCTATATAAAATTATTTATTCATATGTCTGTACTCATAAAGTAATATTTTTTGAGAAATATACAGTCATATTTGTGAATTAATTGTATTCTAAGAAAGAAACAAGAGGTTTATGGTATGAAATAGGTTATACATACTTTAGATTCAAAATTATTTAAATATCTAAAAAAACTCCATCAAGTGTTGTTCCGTACTTTGCCGTGCTTTCATTTGGATCATTTGACATAATTAAATTGAATTTTGATTTTAAAAAACTTACCAAAGGCTTTGATTTGTCTTTTGAAAAATCTGCATTAAAATCTCCACTTAAAATAATAGGCAATTTGTTCAGAAGAATTGATCCGGCTTCACACAGTGTAGACAACTAAATTTTTATGAATGAATTCGATAATTTTCTCTACAATTTTCTCTACTATTTGGTGAAATATAAATAGTAACCATTAGAATTATTTGTCCATTTTCTGCTCTACATTTCACTGCAGAAATTTCTCCGTTTCATGACACATTAAACTCAAATGATTCAGTAGTATCGTTACGAGTAGTATTGTTACCATTGTTACAAGCGTTACAAACCCGAGCGTAACAATGCTTGGCTTTTTTAAACCGCATCATTTATGTTCACTTTCCAGCAAAACGTGCCTAAAGAAGCTATTACTTTAAAAAGCCCTTTTGTATTATATATGCTATAAAAGGGAACATTTTAATTAGAAAAATTGATAGATTATCTTTTGGTATTTATCTGGGGTATTTTATTTTAATGGAGCGTTTTCTTAAAGCGCTATTTATGAGAAAGAGGTATCCTTGGTCTTCCTTTAAATGTAAATTTGTTTTCATAATTCTTTTAAATATTAAAATCTAGATTTTCGGTTTGCATAAATTTATTTGAAATAGGATAGCAATCAAAAACATATTTTTTAAAGAATACTGAGACCTTATTTCATATTATTTTTCAACTACTTTAGAGTCTTAAGAATTGCAGCGAGACAGACATTTTTACAACGTGGTTTTTTAAAACCCCTTAAATTTTTTGGTTTTTTTTTAATTTTTTTAAAAATTTTTTAAAATTTAAGGACCAAAAAATAAACTAACTAAAAAAAATAAAATTAAGGTTTTTTTTTAAATAAAAAATGGCCCCAAAAAAATTGGGGAAAATTTTAACCAAATTTTAAAAAAAATTTTAAAAATTTTTGGCAATTGGTTTTGATAGGATAATTTTTAGGGGGAAACCGGGGGGTTTTAAAAACCTGCCTTTTTAAAGGGTTATTCATTTTTTTCTTCAAAAACATGTTTTGAAAATACTTTAATTTCCTCAAAAAAAACATTCTTATTTTGCACCTAAAAAAAAAAAATTTTTCCCAAATCTTCAGCATATTTTCGTATTAATTGAACTTCTTAATTTTAATTTTAACATCTTTTTTTCCTCTCTTAAACATTAATTACGTATCTCCTTTTTTATGTTTAAAAGTTAATTAAGTATTAACGATGTGTAGTTAAACTCTTACTTCTGGAATAGGAACCCCGTAAACGGTACATCATTCGCCATTTTCTTAAGCAAATTCGGGATATGAAAATTGATTCTCTGTAAAAATATAATCGTTTGGAGCAGAATGAAACCACACAAAAGAATGAATCAAAGTAGCGACTAAAACAACAGCTTTGAGTTTTTTGCTTTCTCACAGAAAGTAAATTAATAACAATTATGTAATTTTGAGTTTAAGTAATGGTTCTTGAAAATAAATTAAATAAATTGACAAAAAGTACTACAGCAACTCTGTTTTTTGTTATTGACAAAAATATTTTTCAATTTTTTGGGAAATATTTCTCTTGCGAAAGAAGGATTGCCAAATTTTTCGTCATTTGTTTTAAAAAATGCAATAGAATTTACAAAAGCAATGAAATAAATTAACGAACAAAAATAAGGAAATACATTTTTTTTAAATTATTTTTACTTTAAAATTTCTTTTTTAAAAAGTTGAATTTGTTTTTACTAAAATGATGACTGCGGTTTTAAAAATTGAATATATATATATATCTGGTACTGGTAATAAGATTACTTTAGTTTTTCAGATTAAACAAATAAGATAATGATGTTTATAAACACTTAGGAATCAAATCGGCTGCATCAATTGAGAAATTGAGGCAACCAATCATGAGACAACAAGAATATAAAGGTTATATACTATATATATTTTATATATTTAGCAATTAGTGCAACAACTCACTATTTTCGTTCGATTCAAAGTATCGATGTTTCAAAAACATGCAGTGTTGTATTCTCATTTCTTTTTTACTCCCAATTAAAATACAAAGTGAACTTGAACGTAGGCTGTATTTACCCGTTTTTATCAAAAAAGGGAAAATAAGCTGCTATTTTAAATATAAATTAATTTTAAGCTGTACCCTGTCAAAGGGTTTCTTTTTGCTCAGTATAATGGGGCCCTTTTATTCCTTTAAGTCACATGATAAAAAAAAAAACACTGTTTTTTTATTAATTCAAAACAAACATTAAAAAAAATTGTACTTGTTTATTTTAAAAACTCAGATTAAATTTTAAAATTTTTTATTTTGGGAAAATGTTTTTTAAAAGTTAGGGGAAAAAAAATTTTTTCAAAAAAAATTTTTTTAAAATTTAAAAAATCGTATTTTAGGGTTATACTTTTAAATCATTTTGTAAAACAAAATGTACTTTTTAAAGAAAGTTTTTTGCAAAAAAGCAAAAAATTGGCCAAAACACCGGGGCACGGGAAATGATTATTGGAAACCAAAAATAAATTTTTTTGGGGGACTAATGACGTCACATGAGTTTTTTAATTTTTGGCTAGAATCAATTTTGGTTTAATTTTCATGTGACTATGACGTCACGAATTAACCCCTATTAAGGTGACTGCCTACATTCAAAATGTAATAGACATTTGGGAAACTGATTGACTTAAATTTAAGAAGGTTTAAAATTTTAAAAATATAAAATTACAAACATTAAAAAGGGGAAAAAATTAACCAAAATATTTAATTCAAACATAAATCAATCAACACCGTTCAATTCTGACGCAATTTTTTGGGAACCGTAATTTTTATTTCCCCTTGAACAAATCACTTTTAAAGAGGTCAATTTCACTATTAGTTTGAATTCAAATGAAAATTAATTGAAAAACAGAATTTCACCAATTGCACTGAGAAATAAGAAAAACAATTAAAATAAAAAGAAAAACAATGAAAAAAAAAACTACATTTACACAAAATCGACACTATCTTAAAAAAACAGCTCTCCTTCCTTTTCCAATAGCATTGAATGTATCAAAAATAATTGGGGGGACTGCCCCACATTCAAAAAGTATCAGACACTGGGGTGCATCCCTGCATCATTAAAAATCGGGGGCAACATGTCACTACCAAAACAAATTTTTGCATCGTTTGCAATCATATATTGACCACCCTGCTCTTTCATCTCCCAAAAGTTGGGGAAAAAATTAAACAACACATGGTTAAAAATATTTTGCATGGAAAACGCAAGGAAAAATTTAAATATGAACATGGATTTCCTCCATAAAAACTTCCCACAACCTGATAATAATTTTTAAAAATTTTTTATTCCCAAACGTTATCAACAAAAGTTCAGGGCATATCTTTAAAATTTAGAGGCTTAGACCCGGGGCATGGATTGTTTTTCCCCCATGGTTTTTATTTTTTTCTTTTAGAATAAAACGTCAGAAAATCATTTTTGTATCTGCCCGACAAGAACAAAAACAAAATTTGTCTTCCCAGAAGCATTGTAAAAATTTAAAACCTTTTCCTCATGGATTCCAAAAAAAGAGCCATTTCATCAAATTTGGGTATATTTTTTATTTGTTTTAAAGGAACTTTTGATTCAAATTAAATATAGTAATTTTTTTCCCCTTTTTTTTGAAATACCCTCTTTTTTATGTTTTTTACTATTTTTTGAACTGCATGAACTTATTTATGAATTTTTTAAATTATTTGTTTTTTCAATTTTCGCAGCATTATAGGGAAAAAGAAAAAACCTGGTTGCCCAAATTTAGCGCATACATCCCGCGAAATTGGGGGTCAAATTGGGAGTTATTTTTAAAGTTGTGATTATTGCAAATTCTTTTTAAACAAAATAATTTTCTAATACCCCCCTTCCCCAACAGGTATGTAGGCCCTTTTTTTTTTGTTTTGTTCGGTACCCCATTCCCGTTTGATATGTATTTACCCCCAACACTGCTTTTTTGGGGCCCGTATGATAAATTTCCCCATTTTCTACAAAGCAATTTTTTAAAAGAAGCCGATTGACTTTCAGTAAAAAATATGGTTAAAAAAAAAAAAATGAAATTAAAAACCCGCTCTGAGGGGCCCTGTATCAAAAAATTTTTTTTGGGGGGCCCCCAGAAAATGAGCAACCCTTTTTTTGAGATATAGTAACACGTATTGGGACCGCCAGCTTGGGGCCTTTTACCCTTGATACGGCTGATACAGTGGTTTGCTAAACCCCCGGACAAAAACAAACGATATTTCACGAAATTTTCCCAACCCCGGGGGGACATTATATGAAATTAAGTATGATTGCCAATTCAGCTCCTTTCAACATATTGGGAAAACAGGGTTGCCAACTTGGCGAGTTATCTTGAGCTTTTGGAATTGTTTTCGATAATGGGGAAATATCCCAAAACCCTAATAACTTCAATTTTTTCCAAAAAAATTACTAATGGAATCTGTTTTAAAAAAAAGTTATAACATAAACCGAATTTTAAAAAGCCATAAAAAAAAAAGGTTTAATATTTATTTACTCAAAATATATATCCCGAAAACCTAAATTTTTTTCCATTTGTATTTCAATACTAACATCAAATGAAATTTTAAAAAAAGTTTAAAAAAGAGAAAAAAAATTTTCTTAATTAAAAACCCCTTGATTAATTTAAAAGGGAAATTTTAAATATCTCCCCAAATGAAAAAAAAATATTGCGTTTTTAAAATGCATGGAAAAGGTTTTTCCCAAAAATTGAATGCCCCATATCCGGGGGCATTTGAAAACCCTTTTTAAATTTTATGTAAATTGCCGGGCAGAAAAAAAAACGTGGGGCAAAAAATAAATAAATAAATAAATAAACATAAAAATTTATTTGATCAAGGATTACTGGAGAAAGACAAAATAGGTGGAAAATATTTCAATCAATACGCTACTTGTTTGTGGAGATCAGACGGCCAGTCTATAATGTTAACGTCAAATCTTTAAGAAATTTTAACAACTATTTCCCCGAAAAATTAGTAGCATACAGGAATCAAATGTAATTATAATCTTCACTTAATAAAAAGAAAAAAAATTAACTTAAAATTACAGAAAATAACATGATGTAATGTATAAGCAAAATCGTAAGCATCCCGCGTTAAAGCTATCAGAATGTTGCCAAAACTACAAAACAAAATTTGAGTTGTTGAAAGAATAATTTTAAAAAAATGATTTATTCGAAAAAAGTCCCAATCAAATAACAACAACAAAAAAAAAAAAGATTAAAAAAAATATGACAACCAATATATATATACATAACTATAGTAAAAATATGTAATAATACGGAAAAAACTATGTGTAAAGTATAAATCGTGACATCATATGACGTCATAACACCGAAAAATCACTTGAAAATTAAATTTAAAAAAAATTCAGAGTGAATTTCGAAATGAAACGTACACAAAAACCTGTCCGGATTCAAAAGCAACGCTATGTCAAAATTTTAGATAAATCGAAGCAGAACTTTTTGAGTTATTGAAGCGTACACAAACCAACATAACATTTATACATAGAGAGATTATAAAGATTAAAATTATTTATATTACACATAATATATTTACAATCAAAAATTATACTTATATCTATATAAAAACTAAGGATATACCATTAAATAAGATTCACATAAGGGTCATTCTGAGATTTTTGTGGTACACCTAGGTTTTTAAAGTTATACTTGTAAAATTTTAGGAATGTTCAAAGTAATCTCCTCTAGCGTCAATGTACTTTTGTAGACGAATTTTCCACAAATTAAATGCCTCAAACCATTAATTTCTTGGAATTGATGAAAAAAATGCATTTATAGCCACGTCAATCTCTTCTTCTGAATGAAAATGATGTGCAAGTAAGTTCTTTTTTAATTCCTACTATTAGCTCACAATCTCTACATATCTAGATATATATTATAAATGCGAAAGTTTGTGAGGATGTTTGTCCGTCTTTCACGCAAAAACAACTGAATGGATTTTAATGAAACTTTACAGTAATATAGCTTATACATCAGAATAACACATAGGCTATAATTTATAGCATAGGCTATAATTTATAAAGATATTGTGTGAAGTATCCAAAATATAACGATATTTGTCAAGTAAGGAAAAAATTCTGCCATCTGCAAGCAATTCTGGCGTGCGCTGCGAAAAAGCCCACGACAGCATATATCTATATTTTATTTGTGAAGAAACACTTTTTGTTTTGGCTACGCAAGGCGCTCGCTTCTAATTAATTCCTGTGATCAACATAATCCTATTTTTTTTATTTCAGAATAAAACTAGGTTTTGAAGGGAGGGGTTGTCATAAATCTCTCTTTATTTAAATGTTTTTTTAAATGATTTTTTTATGATTTTTTTTAATGATTTTATTATGCACATTTGGTAGTAAGAAATTGATCTTTTTTTTAAAATAAATGCTTTTATCGGTTCTGACACTTAAAGTAAATAAACTTTCTCGTTCACCCTACATCATTTGGACAGATTTTCAAAATTTGTTTGTGGTTAGTAGTTAATATTATAACACTATAATTTTAATTAAATAGGCAGATATTGCATTTTTAAGTATAAAAATAATTATAACTATTGTATTGTAATTTTTAGAGTGAGTGAGTGAATATTAACGTCGCACTGTTCAGCTACACGATGACTTTTGGCAACGGACCACGAAATTTGGAACCATGGTCAAGTGACGTGGATGACACCTGAGTTGGAACCCCCTTCTCCTAACTACCACACCACACCAACTTAGAAGGAATGTCCTACCAATACTTAACAGGAATATTCTTTGAAATCCACTCTTCCAAGATTTATGGCAGCACGGGTTCTATGATGAGTATTTTAGCGGGGAAGGCTAATAGTTTTGTAGCAGATATTGCGTTTTCAGCGCATTGCAAAGATTATTATTTTTGTCCCGAATAAATAGTTTATGTCAAAATTTAAGTGTCTTATGTTTTTTTATGTTAATGAAGACCCTAGAAAACTATTTGACTATTTATTTTAAGTGAACGGTGTATATAATTAATTTTACAGTGGAATATCTTTAATTAATTTATTAGCTCTAACGGATTAAATTTCCCAAAGTCGAGTATTTTGTTTATGTATATCCCTTAATTTTCAATGTAGTGATCCAAAAAAAAAATTATTGTATGAAAAAACTGCAGTAAATCATTATGCGGTATATAAAATATTAACGTGCATCGCTCCCCTACACGGTGGGTCTTACAAAGCTCTAATAAAGCTCAAGCTATATGAAAGTAGCTAGACATTTGCCAAATTGACTCTATCGTTAACATTTCGCTATGTTTTTCATTGATTCGCCATTATAATTTAAGAAACGCGTTGCTTGCGAATATTACTATTTTAACATAAAATAAATACAACATAAAGTAATATTAATGTATTACACTTTCAGATTTAAATTATTTACACTATTTTAAGCGTTCATTACACAAACTTTTAACAATGAGTTACTTTTGCTGAGCAGAGATCAGCTTAGGGAGGTATTTTCAAAAATCGACCCTCAAGAGTGTTACGGGGAGTTATAAATTTAAAAAAAATCCTTTTTATCTGCTATTAGATCTACATACTTATAATTTAACAAAGATGTTTTTTTTTTCTTTTTGTTCAGCTGAGATATGCAAAAAGCTTTTTTTTTTTTGTTTAATTTGCAATTCACGTAAAATTAACTCATTAAAAACTTCTTTATCCTTCAATCTGTGTTGTTGAATTTTTCAGTTCACCCTTGCGAAGAACGGGTATACCAGCTAGTGTATTTATATATTTATTTATTTATCTTGGGGTAATTTTCAATCGTTAATAAGATACATTTTAAAGCGCTCAATTGAGCTGAAATTTTATATACAGAATTATTTTGGATGACAATACAATAATATAATAATAATTAATAAAAATTAATTGATTAAAACTAATTATTTAAAGAATTACAAATACACAACTATGTTGGCATCATTTGTGGCGACTTGTGTCAAAACTTGTGAAAAGGTTTCATTCTCACGTGTTAAAGCATTCAGTTAAACTGAAATTTATATACACGATTGTTTTGGATGACAATACGATACTTTAATGATAATTAATAAAAATTAATTACCACTTAATGTTGTGATTCTGTCATTTGTATATACATATTTATATTAATTGTAATTATTCAATAAAAAGTAGCTAAAACAAAAATTTTCTTTGTTGATCTAAGTAGGAATTGACTTTATTTTTTTAAATTTTTTTTTATTACTTGTTTAGCTGAAAAATAATCAAAAATAAAAACAGCTAGATCCAGAGAATAAGATGGATGTCCTATCACTTTAATTTGTTTTTGTTTAAGAAAGTCAATTGTGTTAATTCTTCTGTATGGGAAGATGCATTGTCATGGTGAAGCATTAGTGCCCTAACATTAACTTCCTGAAAATTTTCTGGAAGACATTTAGATTTGAGGTTACGTTTCTGTCGTTCCAACTTGATGGCTTTGACCAATCCCGTACTTTTGAAAAAAAATGGCATACATTACTTTTTTCATTGCTCATTGTCTTTTCACCATTGTCGGCGTGGAATCATCTTCAAAGACCCATACTTTACTTTCTTAACGTGTTGCAACGTCAAAAAACGGTATGTACATTTCATCACCCGTTACAATTTTAGAAATGATGCAGTGGCCACCCTCATTTAGCAATTAACTGATTCTGACTCGCTTCTCTTTTTGGTGCTCAATTAGATTATGGGGAACCCAATGGCAAAAACTACTTTTTTCATATGTAATTCTTCATGAATAATTTTGTGTATTGCTTCGGATTCAATGCTAAGTTCCTTCTGTATCATTTGGTAGGTACAGCGATTATCATCCATTAACATTTTCCGTATGGTAGACACATTATCCAGGGTTACTGCCGACCGGGGCCTTCCTGTGTGTTCTTCACTCTGAAAAGAATTGCGACCTCTGCAACATTCTTTAAACTATCTGAATACAGTAGCACGACATGGAGATCCATCACTAAATGCTAATTACAGCCATTGAACACATTCGTCTTGATTTAATCCCACTGTAATATCATAGAAAATCATAGCACGATAATGTTCTTGCGTCAACCCTATTTTTTTTTCTCGCTCCCAAACCTGACTTTGCAGGGAGGCCCTAATATTCTTCGTTACGCCACTGAGAATTATGCTTTAAAAGTCCCTCGATGGCACCTCGAGAATGCAACTCGTAATTTTTAATAACAGTCAAATAATGAAGAAGGACGCTTGTGAGATGACACTTCAATCTACTAACTCAAGTGTGAGGACGCTGAGGCCTAGTTAGAATATGCAGTAAGGTGTATCGTGGCTATATGGGGAAAAGAAAAATATCAAAATATTAACCTACTTATGTGGGAAAATGATCTGTTGTATTGAAATTATCAGAAAAATAATTAAAAAAATTTATTTCAAAATTTAATATTGCCACTAAGGGGTTGCATTTTCTAAAAATGGATAAAAATTTTTGGTTAGGTGGTGTTAGACTCAAATAAAATCATTTTTCTACAATATAAATAACCTAAAACGATGGTTGTTGATAAATGAATACTAAGTAGTGAATAGCAAAATGTATATTGCAATTTTTCATAACCTGTGAGCTCAGTCCGATCCAAGCTTCCTTCTGTCTTCCGCTTTATCGTTCTCTGCAATTTCGGCAGTAAGCATTTAAAAAAAAATTAATAATAAGGAAGCTATTGAATGAACCTGATATTTTTTCCTTGTAACTATTTAATATGTGTCCTCTTTTCGAAATAAATGTCAATAAATACTAAAATGTTGTTTCATTTTGACAAAAATTACTTTGATTTTTTTACCAATAAAAAGCGCAAATGCTGAAACTTCATTCCCATTGTGGTAGTGCTTAACATGAAAATTTATTTTTTCCCTTCATCTAAATACCAGAGAACATCGTTTCGGCACAGGTAGGTTGTGACAATTTGGGAGGAGGAGAACCCTTTTTCTGAAAAAATTCTTTTTTTTTTCTATCCACTCTAATATGCAGCTCATATTATTCCTCGCGAGCATGTGATATTTTTACCTCTAACAAGGGGAGAGCACGACTAAGGAAATTCATTTGGGGATGAGACTTTGTGTAGTAGGTGTACTTCTTTAGAGTGTTCAAAGCTCAACGTAATTCCGCCCAATGGCCAGTCATTTCTGAGAAAATGGCCTTCGAAATTCATGCTTAGCTTTTAAGCAATTAAGTTTTAATTACCGTAAGAAATACAGTGGCATAGTTGGTAGAGTACCTGTTTACCACGCGGTCGGATGAAATTCGAGTCATGCGATCAGTTTTTTTTTTTTTCTGTTCTATTTTTAAATTCATTTAATTATTTTTACAACTAAATAAATTAATTTAAACAAGGTTTATTAAATATTAAATTACATTTTAGACAATTATTTTGTATTTTAAAAAGTAAAATAATTACTGTAATTATATAAATATTTATATTATATTTTATAAATATAATATAAATATTTTAAATTTTTATATATATTATTACATAAATACTTATATATAATTTAGATAATTATTTTGTATTTTAAAAAGTAAAATAATTACTGTAATTATATAAATATTTATATTACATTTTATAAATATAATTATTAATAAATAATATGTATTATAGAAATATATTATAATAAATATTAAATATTTTACATAAAAGTTAGTTACAAATAGTTTTATAATATGAAATACAATATATTATAAATAAAATATTATATATAATATAATAATATATATATATAATAATAATAAAATATATAATAATAATTATTTATAAAAAATTATTTTATCATTAATATAATAAAAATAATATATATCTTATATTATATATTATTAATTTAATTATTTTATAATTATATAAAATGTTTGTCTTTTTTAAATTAATTTATTTAATTGGAAAAATAATTAAATGGATTTAAAAAATAAAACGTGGTAAACAGGTACTCTACCAACTATGCCCCTGCATCTCTGAAGACAATAAAAACTTAATTGTATAAAAGCTAAGTATGAATTCCGAAGGCTCTTTTCCTCGAATTGACTGGCCATTCGGTGGAATTACATTGAGGGTTGAACACCCTAACGGAGTACTACTACTACACAAACTCTCGTCCCCAAATTAATTTCCTTAGTCATGCCCTCCCCTTGTAAAATTAAAATTAGTTCACATTAGTAAGTGCTGGCGAGTTAACACTGGCTACCGTACATAATTAATGTGTAGTAAAATTCGACTGTTTAGTTTCAGTCCAAATACTATGGAGTTAAACAAAGATGTGCAAACTATAAACTCAATAGTTTCTTGACTCGCGCACCCCCCCACACACAAATTATAAAAATTATTTTTTGACCAAACTATAGATACTCGGCTCTAGTGTTGAATAACACTATTGTCGACCTCAGCAAACATTTTTCGCCAATTCCATTGTTTTATGCAAACATTTTAAAAGAAAAATCGTTTGTCTCAAAAATATGTCAAGAGATGAAAAAAAGTCAAATGATGAACAATTCTCTTGACAATTATAACAGCACCACAGCTATCATAAAATTCTTAATAATTTAATTATATTTCAGTTCCTTTTTTTCTTTTCTTTTTAAAAATCATAATGGTGTATGAATTACTATAGTACAGGATGTGTGATTATAAATAAAATTCCACTTTCAAAATGCTGTAAAAAAGAAGCACTGGTCAGAATAACTTCAAATTTGAACTGAATGTACTTGAAGAAGGGAGAAAAGGTATGGACTGAGAAAAAATTTCTAAAGTGCACTATTAAATGGTGCTGTAAGTGGTATAATATTAATAATGGATTCGGCCACAAAAATAACATTTGGAATCGAATTACGACGGCTTTGCCTCATTAAACCAATTGTACTGATGAATTTCACGAATGTATATGTTTTTTTTTGAGGGAAAAAAGGACTTCCACGCCATTCATCACAGTTGTGGTTAATGAAAAACCCATTCACACACGGCAAGGTCGTACCACATTGGATGAGAAAAATTGGTTTTTAATTGTCCTTGAGCAACCATCTATGGACTAAATTTATGACAGTCACATGATAAAGTCAAACACGTATTCTACATTGAATTCAAAACTAACATTAAACTAACTTGTACTTTTTATTCTATTCGTAAACTTGGATAAAATTTCAAATTCCGTAATTTAGTAAAGATGTTCAACTGTTATAAAAAAAAGAAACTTCAACAAACAATTTTTAAAATTTAAATCTAATGTATTGATACCTTGATGATTAAATTTAATATCTTGTTTTATATATGTATTTCTAAATAAGGTGACAAATATTACTTTTTTAAAAAAAGTTTCTGCAAAAAACGTAATTTGGCAGCAACGAAGTGTATGATCAGATTAGCTGAAAATAGATTGTTGCATTTATCGTGACTATGATATCACATGAGCTTTTTAACTGATTGGCTAGAAACACGTGGTTGCCGTTATCATGTGACTAAATGACGTCACATGAATTTAGTCTATTGATACGCTTTGAAACTTTTTTTCCTTTTGTTATACTGTTTCGTCCTTCTTTAAAACGGTATATTCAATTTAAAGTTGAAGTTATTGACGAGTGATTCTTTTTTTAAACAGCGTTTTGAAAGTGGAGCTAAAATTATAATCACATTGTTCATCAATAGATTATTACATATTGCTTTATATTTTTTTGAGTTTTATTGTAATCCTATACAAATTACAAAATAAATGTATCATTGCCTTAACACATTTTTGAAAATTAATTTCATTATTACTGAAAGCCGAAGGTCAAAGAGAGGTGGATTAAAATTTATTGGTAGCTGAAACAATAAACTCCCCCTTTAAGCGTTATAAAATGCCAAAGAACAGTAAAAACTAAAAGCACAAGGAAAAAAATTGCTGTTTAAAAGCAGAAACTGTAGGAATGCTAGTGCTAATTCATGAAATTGAAGAATAGAAAAGGCTTAAAAATAAATTTATTTCTCTTTTTTACTCTCAACCTTTTCCTCTGATGATCCGCATACATATGTCAGCTACTTCACGCGGGCCGCATACAATGTTAGTTATTTCACGCGGGACGCAACATGAAGATAAATAGGGGCGGGGATGCTTTAAGACCCAGATAACATTGGAAATTTAAAATGTGAAAAATTGATCAAAATATTATAACACCTGTTTTGCATTTTTTAATTAATATTTTTATATTTTTTATTTTTGTCACTAACACTAACTTAGAAGCATTTAAGAAACACTCCTTCACAATTTCTGCATTAGTGAACGGTTTCATATGATTACCAATAATATGACAAACTTCATTGTATGTCTTTGTTACCGCTGTGATATTACCACTGACAAAACACTTTCTCGCTGTTTTAAAGATTATTCAAGAAAACCTATTTATCACCTCTTGAAAGAGATCTTCGAGGAAAAGTGTCATTGAATGGTTCCTGTTTATTGGTATTTTTTAAGTACAGCACTTTCGTGACAAATCAAACAATTACTGACCCATATTTGTTTTTCACTACAAAATAGTCAACCTCCCAATCGTCTTGAAGCGATATATTTTCTTTGAATATTTTTCGCTTCCGAGTTATAAAGGATAGTTAAAAAATAGTTCCACCCATAAAATAGTCACTACTTCACTGTTGTCTGCTACCACTAACCGTAACCGTTCCAAATAGAAAAAGAATATCAATTCGTACCCCTACGACACCAACAGCAAAAAGCAAAATTGATATATCTGATTTCTTGACAAAGAATTTCCCACCAAAAATTTAATACAATGTTCTTAAATAAGTAAATTTCTCAGAGCAGTGGGCTGGGACCGGATCACTTAAAAAGGCTTGGTGGGCCACAGGTTGAGTATCCCTGTTCTAGATTAAAGTTTATTCAGAAACTCAAATTAAAGACGCTTCTCAAAGTCAGAGAGTCTGTTGTTGTTCTGAATGCGAATTTGAATTAGGAATTAATGGCCGAGCTCTAATTATATGATTATTTTAAAATGTTTCTGTTGATGTGAAAATATTTCTGAAAATCTTCTGTTTTTCCAGTATCCAGATACAATGACGATGATACTAATTCTAATAAATAGGAGGGCTTCAAAGTCAAAGATTAATGTATACAAATTTGAATCGGGGCAAGTGTTTGAGAGCTAATTATTGGATCATCGCGTTTACGTATTGACAGTGGCGTAACGGAGAATATTAGATCCTCATTGCAAAGTCAGATTTTATGCTCCAAGCCGTATCTTACAAAGGATTGTATACTTGGCGTCAGTCAGGCTTTGGCCCCCCGCGATGCTGGCGTCATGGGGGTGTACACTAAGCCACTGCCGACTGACGTGATGATATTTATAAAAAGTTTATACTTTTTTCCAACATTAAGATCTGAATTCGTAATACTGAATGTTTCTTACATATCAAGGAGTATTATTATCTATTTTAATAATTTAATTTTACATATAATTTTAGCTTTTTTCATACGGATTGAAGTCACACATAAACAGAGAAAGTAATGGGCTAAATTTATGACGATCACATGATAAATGAAATCACGTGTTCTCCAATGAATTCCAAACTCATGTTTGATTTGCACCCGTTGTCATACTTGTAAAATCTAGATACAATTTCAAATCAGATAATTGGGTAAAAAGGTTCAAATATTAAGATACTTCAAAAAAAATTTCAAATTAAAAAAAATTATAGTATACGCCTATTTTTAAATCATCAACCAACATTTGATTGTTTTAATTACGGTTTTTTTTCCTCCTCTGAAAAGGGGAAATCCGTTTTTTATTATTAAAGAATTTTTTTTCTTAAAAAACTTGAACTTCATGATCATGCCTACTCCGCTACCGGGGTCTTTAAATTCCATTGGAAGTAGGGTCTTAAATCATTCTATCATATCTTCATACAACACACTCAAATGATCACTGTAAACCCAAAGATCATCTGCTTGAATTCTACTAATTTCATTCCCCTCCGAGAGGGTTGAAAATCGATATAACTCTCAACGACCTTGTTCGAAATAAATGTCAAAATCAGAGATTTGGATTTGATAATATTGATTTTGTTATATTGCAATAGAATATCAATATCCTTAAATTTTGTCAACTGGTCTGAAATCAGCCACGAAAACAACTCAAATATTAATCGAGGCTTATGAAGATGAAACTTTGTCTAGTGTATATGGGTTTGAATGGTATGAGGTTTTCAGGGGGAAGGGTCAGTGCGGAAGAGGATGAACCTGTTGGGTGCCCAAGGTCAGCGATTACAGACCAAAACATAGTCAAAATTCGTGATATGAGTGGGTTCCTACTCACGTTAGTGGTCAGACTGTTAATCAACCCTACTATTGAAGTACTAAAAAGACTTCGTGAAAAAAATTAGGGGAAAAAATGCTAGAAATGGGGAGTGGTAGATAGACAATGCACTCGCTCATCCGGTCCTATCTGTCAAGCAGTTTCTGACCAGCAAAAACATTACTAGGATGGAGTATCCTCCCTATTCACCTGATTTGACCCCATGTGACTTTATTTTTATTTCCTAGAGTTAAATCTTGCTGAAAGGGACAGCATTTTACCTCAGTAGAAGAAGTTCAGGCAAAAACGGAAAATCTCCTGAAAGGACTTCCAAAAACCTCGTTACAGATCTGTTACCAGTAATGGCAGCACCAAAAACAGAAGTATGTGAATGATGAAGGGAACTGAAGGTGATACAGTTACGGAGGACTAATTCTGTAACTGCAATGATTTATTGGACGAGTTTTTTTTTTGTGTCACACTTCGTATGTCGTGAATTCATGGATGGATAAATTAAATTTAGGCAGCTGTACCTGAGACATGTATAACATTTCTTTCAATGGGATGACTCTAAATGACCATTTTTGTTTTCCATATTTATGGAATTCCATAGCTTTCAAAGAATATTGAGTAAGTTTTAAAAGGTTTACATTTATAAGGAGTTTTTAGAAGCTAATAGAATTCTGCCTGAACTATTTTATAAATACCTTCCAAGTTCTTATGAAATGAATGAATGAGCTTATCTTTCTCTGACCAAGGTCGGCTATCTAGGAGTACCAGTCGGGTGCTACGGTTGCTTGTGATGTGCGTCAGTACTATAATGCTAATGATTTGCATATTTTATCGCCACCAACGCATGATGTAAATTTCACATGGTTTTCATGCTTCCTTTAGGGTGTTGTATTTTGTAGTGATCAGCAGTATATTTTCCATAGCTGTTAAGAAATTTTGCATTCAAACATTTTCTGTTCTAGACTCGATGGAGAAAAGAGGGGTGTTATAGTATTTGCTACACCTTCTGCTTGTCTTGCATTCTCTAAACGTAATTTAAGGAGTTCAAAAATTATATACAATGTGAAAATGTATTGTATTGCAGATAAGAGATAATGCAGATAAAGTTGCAAATGGATCTACTCGTTCATAAATTTAAAAAAATATTTTAAAATTACTTTTACACTATCTCTCTATGTAATTTAGATTCCTTGAAATGAGTGAGGAAGTAAACCTGATAGAAAGAAAATAAATACGAGAAAAACTACAGATTAGGAAGTGTGTGGTTAAAAGGTACTTAAAAATTGTTATGAAAACACTGAATCAATTGAATTTTTTTCTCCGAAATGTTTTGATTGAAGAAAAAGTAATTTGATTTAGACTGCATTTGTATGTCACTTCAAATTTGACAAATAATATCTTTACAGTATTTCAACCAAAAATAGCTCTTGAGTAGAAAAATCAATTAAAAATACCGTAAAAGGTTAAGGCATAACATTTTCTGTTAAATTGGATGTATCAAGAAAAGCGAGTCCTCTTTTTTTAAATCTGAAAATGGATATAAAAAAGAACAAAACATTATTTGAAAACTTATACTAATGTCTTTGATAATTTTTATGTGATTTGATTTTAAGAACTCTGGAAACAGAGAAAAATTGCCTTTACCTGAAGATACAACATTATTACTTTACAGGCCCAACTTAGATATTTTTATTAATGAATATTCTGAAAACAATTAGCTCATTACTGTATTTACTTGAGGAGGATTGAAGAAATTTTGGAAGTTTCAATTAAGTTAAGAAAATACTTCTATTGTTTCAAAACATTAATTAAGTATAACAGAAGAAAAAATTCCCTATCTCTGATTAAATTTAGCCGAATGTAATAAGTCGAATTTATATCCTGAATTTTAAACATTTATTGAAGTCCCATTTTCCGTAACACAATTTTAAAAAAATAGAATGTTAGTGAAAAGTGTGTTGGTCCTACTGTTTTCACACATCCTTCATCTGATAGCCAAATTCATGGCATAGCCGGCAATACCGTAATAAAAACGTTTTTTGTTTTTGTTTATCAGCGGAACTGGCGGCGGACTGAGGATCGATCAAAAATGATTTTTGTGAAAGTTGCTTTACGAAAATATCTTATATGGTTAATGTTACCTAAGACATAGGAGTGTTTAATTTCAATATGCTTTTGAGGGAATTAAAAGTTTTCAATTGAATAATAGCCTTGAAATTTAGAAAAACAAAATAGAGGAAAGAAGTCATTTTTGTGTTTATTTGCATTTTTATTAATTTTTTACTTTTAGGTCTTACGTAGGTAAATGAGTTTATAACGTCAACATTAAGTGTTAGTCAAATATGAAAAATTCTCAAGAGGGGTGGCACATTAAGCCTTTGCACACTGGCGACCGACACCCTAGGATCGGTCCTGAAGATTCACTGGCACGAGAAATAAAAGGTGAAATCTTACTCCGGAATTTGTTGCGAGTGAGATGGAAGGAGTTAGGTTAGTGAAAAAATGAATTATCATGCATGTGGTGCTTATTTTATTCTCTCTCTCTCTTTCTATTTATAAATGTAAAGTGAGAGGGAGGCAGAGACCGTTGAGCCTTAAAAGTAATATGATTAGAGACATTATCAGGTACTCAGAAATCTTTCGAAATGTTCTAATTAATTGAGTTATGAAATATGTAAACAATGAGTTAGATTAAAGGTCATATTTTTCTTTATTTGAAAGAGAAAACTGACAGGAGTTACAAGGATAGTGATTTGTGGGCCGATGTCCCACCTTTACATTGATTGATATTTGTTGTTTCATAGAAAAAAAATATATTTTCTATATCATTATCTTGAAATTTCAATTTTATGCGAAAAACAAAAAGGATAATGTTGAAATTTTTTAATTTTACCAACAGAATGATATTTTTTAGAAATTGAAAAATCGAATTCTTTTACTCAAATAAAACTACATTAGCATTATTATTTTTAGAGCATTTAAAATGATCAAGAGAGTGAAAAAAAATTATGAATGACGTGAGAAAAATGAAAATGTCTCAACTAATATTTGAATTTTAATCCACAGAGTTGAGTTATCGAAAGGAACAGCACATATATTTTGTTTACTGCGTCTCAGGTTGTTTTTTATTTTTTATTGATTAATTCTCACATTAGGACAATATTTACTGGGTTGCAGGGTATGTAGGTACTAGCAAAACATCAGTGATGGCGAATCCGAGGAAGTTCAGTGAGAAAATAGCACTACATAATCAAAAGCAAGCTGAAGAAACGGCTGCTTTTGAACAAATTATGAAGGAAGTTATTGGAGCTACTAGGGTAAATATGCTTTAGATCTATAAAATAGTATTCTGGAGTAGATCTTCACTGATCCAAGCTCGCGACTGTTTTGTTTGTATATAGGCGCTAGTTCAGTGCTGTCACAACATTAAATTTGTCCGCTAGGAAGGATACGTTAAATTTGTATTTTAATAAGATAAACGCATATTTTTTTCTACTTTAGAAATCAGAGTTTCGCGTGGCAAAACTAAATATTATTATATATGCCTGTCTGTCTTCGTTAAATGGCTCTAAAATTTTTTTTCTATCTTCGTTTTACTAAACTGGCTATTGAATGCAACGCGTGACGACGGTTTGTTTATAATCAGTAGTATTGCAGCGTAAAAGTTGAAGCTGAAAAATCTGTTGGGAAAAAAAATTAGTATGCCATCTATTTGTATATTACAATGATTCAACCCATTTATTGTGAAGTTACGATCGCAAGAGATTTTCACGCATTTTCATCATTAGGCTAATTTTTTTTTTCCTCGTTAGTGAATCTTTGGTAATGAGAGAGGTTTATAGCATGCAATTTTATTCCTTTTAAATTTCTTATTCATTGAAAAACAGTTATAAATTTTTAAAAACTTCTATATGCATTTTTTTAATCTGTTAATTTTTTTTCTATAATTACAGTGCACATTTTTCGTCTGTTAGAAGTATTAAAAACAAAATAAAGTATAGCATGTTATTCATGTGTGTTATAAATAACTGAATAATATTGCTGCATGTTGCTTTATATTACATATGTGTTAAATTAATATGTTTAAAATACTCATATTGCTTGGTAGTTTACTATAAAAATTGCTTCATTTAAAAAATTGGTTGTAGACTTACAGTATTTAATTATAAAATTCATGTGTAATATTAATATATTGGCGATTTTATTGTTTTATTTGATGCTTGTATATATTTATGATTCAAGGATCTTATCTTGTGTTAAACAATTTGTAAATTTCTTTTACAAAATTTTTTTTGTTACATTTTTTGTGATGTGTAAATTTTGTAAAATCACTGAGCTGTATTCAAAACATTCAACATTTCTAAAATTATTTTAGCATTGTGGGCAATATGTAATTGTGTAAAAAAATAGAAATAAAAACATTTTCCCTATAAAATATCTTTATATTTATTAAGTTTCAAATTCTTCAAAATTTTGAAATATTGTTGAAATTAATTAAAAGTCAAATCAATTTAGAAATCATATAAAATTTAACTCTTGTGTGAATTTTGTAAAATTGGGGAAGTTTTTAGGACCTTAGCATCAATACTGTAAAAAAATTGTAAGTAATTTGACATGAAGTGTATTAAATTTTGTTCAATTAAGAGCTTTTGACCATTGATGTATGTAAAATTTTAATTTTCTTATTGAATTAATATTGTATTAATACCTGTAGCTTTATATGTAATATATATGGAATTATTGTTCTGTTAAATATTCTCCTTATTCTATTATTTTTTTTATACTTGGTAATTACACTCTTGACCAATTAAACCAAATCAAAGTGTCGCATATTCAATAAACATCTTCAAATTCTGTTATTGTTATTATTATGTTCGAACATGCACAGGAAAGATTTCGGTACTTATGTACTATTGCCACTATGCCAAGGTTCAAGATAATTTGCCAAGTTGGCATCCCCAATTTCACATGTGTCTTATGCGCTGAATTAGCAACCATGTGCTTCATTTCATATAATGTTGCCAATACAGTTGCGATAATGCCTAAGTATCAGGATTTCCACTATTGACAGCATATCACTGCATTTAGTAGTATCTTTTCATTTTATGAAATTGGTGGACTTTTTTTAATAAGTACCCTTTTTTTTTGTAATATTTAGCTTAAAAAAATATATTTTTGGCTGAAAAGTAGTTTTTACTATGAAAATATTTTGTGAACTTGATATGAATAGCATTATTTTTAAAAAAGTTAATTAAATTAACTATGATTATCAGAAGCTTAATCTTTGTGCCTTTGTCATTATAAAGACATTTATATAAATTAGTTATGAGCAGAAATGTTGCTTTTTGCTTTTTAATTGCTACATTTAGTCTTGTTACAATTGCGAGATGCTTCATGCATTTTATTTTGATTTGTGCTTTTATTTTTACATCCTATAAATTATGAAATGCTGCTTGTATTAAATGTAAACATATGAAACAAGTTTAAGTAATTGACGAAGCATAATCTAATGAAAAATATGTATAGAGCAATTTTTAAAAGGATAGTTAATGAGTAACGTTTGTTTTATTATCCATGATTAATTGATCTAAATTTGTCAACATTGTGTGAATCTTCTTTCTTGATATTTAGTTTATAAAATAAAAGGAGGAAAATAGGAAATATTAGGATAACGGATTAAACTTATGAACAGACGTTAGCATCACCACAGCCAAATTGGTGTCATACGAATTGTGCCATTATCTACCAAAATCTGATTGATTGATATTTTTACCCATAAAACACATTAGAATCTTTTTTGTTTTGATATTAAGGTGCAATTCGCATGGCACCAACTTTTGCTGCAGTGAGGTTATTACATAAGTACTGAAAATTTTATGAATAAGTTTTGTAAAAGTATGGCATCTTTGGCAATTTTGTATACTGAAGCACATAGCAGATAATATATAAGGAACGTTAAAGTTATTCATATCGCGTAACTTTTATATATTGAGCTTGCCTTGTTTCATTTAAAATTTGTGCTACAATTTAAACTTATTAATTATCAAAGTAGTGTATGTGCAAAATTGCATATCTTGTTAATGTTTCAATTTTGATTTATTTTTATGATAGAAAAGTTGAATTGAATCTACTTTTGGTTTTTTCTCCAAAAGTGGTATTGCAGTTGCATTTGAAATTAGAATTCTAACTTCGCTCTGTTTTGAATTTTTATCACCTTTCTCTTTCTGTGAATTAAAACAAAATCTTGCTTTTGTAATATCAATGCCATGATTATTGGTAGAAAGTAGAAATTTCGTTGAACCAGAAGATTTTTAAAAAATTATTCAAATTTCTGATGATTTATTGGAAAAAAATAGTCACATGTTTTACACCAAAAACGTGTACATTTGCTATATGTAACTCTATTTCTGTTAAGACTTTCATATTAATTGCATGCCAGTTATATTGATCTATAGATTTTTTTATTTATGGCAAGCTATTTTAATCTATGAAAAAAGATTGGCTATAAAAGAAATAGATGTATTTAATACTATCTTAAAGGCAATTACTAACCTTTTTCCAAGGCGTAAGTTGTCAGTAGTATACTGTTAATATGAAAATACAAAAAATATTTTTTAATCAATCTTTGAAAAAGAAAATATTTCTTTAGGGAAGAGGCTCTTAAGCTAGAGACAAAGAAAATATTAGGATCTAAAAGCTTTTGTGTGATGAGAATTAATAAATTAATTGAATATATAATTATTTTTTTATATATTCCATTCCAAGTATTTTATCTTCTCTAATTTGTTCTGACGTATGAGATTTAAAGTAGCCCCAATAGAGCTTAGAGTTCATGGTAACAAATTCATTAACTCGCTGGCATTGTTGAGACTTGATGCTGCTGAAGACCTACTGTGTAGAGGGGTTGATGCATGTTAAATCTATTAGTCCTCCTATTGGCATGGTGTGGTAGGAGAGCGGGCACCAGCCCATGTGTCATCCTTGTCTTTTGACCATGGTTCAAGATTAGGAGGTCTATCGCTAATAGCCCTCATGTTGCTTAATAGTGTGACATTAATAAACACTCACTCCTATGAAACTTGAAGTAACTGCAGTAGTCTAGGGGTTATGGTCACAAACTCGTGACAGACAATATTTAGTCCTGATGCTTCTGAAAACCCACTGTATAAAGGAACTGATGTGCGTTAAATCTGTTTAGGCTGAAGTTTTCATGCTGGTATGGTGTGGAAATTAGGAGGGGAAGGGATGACATCCTCGTCACTTGACCGTGGTTCAAAGTTACAAAGTCCATTGCTAATAGTTCTTGCATTGCTTTAAAGTATAAATCCCAATTTTTAAAACACTGTATATTTGTAATATTATCAACCAGTACTAGCCCAAATTCTCTGTTTTCATGTGTTGCTGTGTTTTGCTTTTATGATCTCTGCAACCAATAAACACCAAAATTGTAACATTAATTTTTTTAAAATGTTTATTGATATTAATAATTTATTTTAAAAGAATGAAAAAGTAAAAATTGCTGTTAATTTTGTTATAAGAAATGAATATAATTTTCAAGGGTAGAATCCAGTGGTAATTGGTAAAATTCGAAGATAAAGCATTACATTTAAGAGTTTTTTATACTCCCATATTGTAAGGGAATGTAGAAATTGTATGTTTACATTATATTATTACATTTATTCAAACGAAATTATCTCAGAAATTATTATATAAATGAGAAATATTTAAACTACAGATCTCCAGAGAGAAGTATATCCATAATTGAGTGATTATATATTAAATTTTTGAAATTAAATTTTCATTATTTTGATTGTAATATTCAAAGACTTAGTATCCATTTTTTAAAAGCTTTTTTATGTGCAATGTACTTATTTAATTTTTTAGGGACCTAAACCTCATCATTTACACATCAATCAATCACTTGGGGCATATCGGGCTGGTTCTTTACCCAATGTGAATCAGATTGGTAATAATAGCATTGACCTTCAGGTCAGTATTTTTCTAAAATTATATATCAAACAGTTTTGAGAATACGCCTAATAAATATGTTGTGTGATAAAGTCAAAAACTCTGTTTCTGTTCTTACTAATCATGCTAATGCTTATTTCTATGATGTGCTAATTATGCTTATTTCTTTGATAATTGCTTCATAAAATCTTAAACTAATAAAGTACTCTCATGCTCTAATCAGTGTAATTTAATTTATTTAAATGTGTTTGAAACTTAATGTAAATGTTAATTTGTATAATTATGTAGATATTTTTGGTGTTTTTTATTTTTTAATATCTTGTTTGGAATTGCTTTTTAAGGTATATATCAGTGCATTTACAAACTGCTGGCCATTGAAATTATAACATCAGGAAGAAAAGAAAAACTTTACTTATTGTATGTATGCACCATAGTGGGAGTTAAATTATTTAATATGTAGCGGCAGTTGAAGGGTTTACAGGATTCGAAATTAGTACATTTAGCTGCCGTCTCTGGCTACTGAAACAGCTTTGACTGAGGCATTGAATCTAACTCACCTTGAATGACAGGTTGGGCAAGTCATTATATGCAACTTCAGTTCTATACCACGCTTCATCAATTGCATGGGCTGGAGAGTGGGAGCCTATTATTTCATCAGTTCATGTCGAGATGTTTTCAATGGACGAGAGATTTAGAGAATATCTAGCCACAGGGCAACAGTTGAACATCCTCTATGTCGAGATAGGTCAAGGCACGATGGTAACATGCAGTGCTGTGTTGAAAGATGTTTCTTTGGCCTCAAAGGTAAGGCATTGCCACCAGCCTTAATTTCTGTGAAATATAGCAGTGGCTGTTCAGATTACTGATGAAGCTAACAAAAAGGATTCTTGTCACTTACCCAATGGCAGCCCTTAACATCACACCATTTGCAGGACCCATATAGTTATATCAATACAAGCAAGACATACATTGTTCTCAATATTTCCAGACACTGAAAAATCCATCATGACACAAGCAGAATGTGTCTGATATGCTAGACATGATGCTACTTCTGTGTCTAGTTTTGTCGTTGTGTTTTTCACTGTTGCCGCGCACGTCTCTATTCGGCTGTGTCAAATAAAGCCGCACTTATTGTCATTTTGTGGACAATCTGTGCTGCTTCATACGTTATCACATTGTTCGTGCTGCTCCAAACACGTTGTAGTATCTGTGTGGCTACTTGTCATGCTGCAAACATGCTCACTTCCTGACCCTAGGTCCATGATGTGGCTGTTTGATTCTGCAAGGCCAAGCTGACAGCATAACTGTCTTTTTGGGAGGATATTGAGGTCCTGTGTAGTATTCAGCATGACCTTCCCGAACCCATCAATTGTATATTCACAGGACAGTTGTTGGATTCCTACCAATACAAGTAGCTATATTGCAGAATAATAAATTACCCCTTGATAGATCATGATTCTGTTACTATTGAGTTCCAACATGTGTTGGTAGCCATTTCTGTAGGCTTTTTATTACATGTTACAGGATTTAATCTTGTTCGGACTGTATCCAATTAGGACTCTATCAATAAACAAAGGTTTCTAAAAATATAAAATATTTATTGAAATAAATCGGATATTAGTTATGATGACGCAACTGGTGAATCAGGAAGCAAGGGAAGAACATTTATACATTTACTCGGTCTTTACATATATAAGCAGAAATTTGCATAGGAAAAGAAATTTTGATTTGATTGGTCTCTTTGATTATGTATATAAGCAAGTTAAAGTTATAGTGGGTGCACTATTCAAATAAGTGACCATTATATGAATTAAATGCTGCAGAAAAAAAGAAAATGCCTCCAGAGATTAAACATTGTTTTTAGAGGATTCAAAATAATAAATTAGAAATATATCTAATTATTTCTACTTCTATGAGGCATAGCACAATATTTTTACAAACAACTTACATTCAAATGTGATTTTTGAAAGAGAAATTTTGCTCTGCAACTTTCCTTTTATATGGAGTTTGAGATGCCATTTTGATTTGATTGCATTCAAATGTTAATCATTTGCATATTCTTGCATCCTCTCCCTTTCATGTAAATTTGACTAAGTATTATCTCTCATTCATAGTGCTGTAGTTTTAATGGCCAACAGTGTAACTAGAATGTTATGAATTTTGATTAAGTAATCACCATGTGTGCCTTGTTTTTATAATTCCTCGAATTGCTCTGGCCATGGTAGCTGAGTGATCATAATTATGAACTTGGGGTTGCTGTTGTTGAGTTGCAGATTCAAAACCTAGTGCTACTTAAGACCTGTTGTGTAGGGGGGCTGATGCACATTAAATCTGTTTAGGCTCAAATTCATCCTATTAGCATGGTGTGGAAGTTTAGAGAGAGGGCTGCCAGCTCAGGCTTTGTCCTTGTCATTTGACTATGGTTTAAAATTACATGGTTTGTTGCCAGTATTTTTTGTTGCTTCGGAGTAGAACATAAATCAAATCAAATCATTCTCATGAATAGCTTGATAAATAGTTCAAAATTGTATCAAATTCAAATAATTTATCAATGTTTGCTTTTATTGTGGAACTCTTAATGTAAATTGATGAACAAAATATATATGACTTTTTGAGGCTTTTTGGAAGGATACTTTTAACCACTTAAGATCCCTATTTAAAAGCATGACATGGATAAAAACTGGATTTTTCTTTTAATTTGTAAGAAGCTTTATTGAAAGCAATGCTATTATATTAAAAAAATATCTAAAATTAAATGTTGAGATGAAAGCTATGAAAAAAAGAACATTAAATTCTGTTTCATATTATTAGGATCATGGTTGCTTTATTCAAAAAACAAAAAGATATAGTTCTATAAAGCATCTTTTGTAATAATAAAAGATAATGAAATGAATTCACATTTAATCACACTTTGTCAAAACACTGTACCACACATAGACCAACATTGCAATCAGGGCATTGTATCTGGATTCTTTCCATATTTTTTTCCCTCTGTCTTCTCTTTTCCTTTACTCAACATTTTCTTTGCTATAGTGCAGTCACATCACATGCACTATGATTTTTTAAATACTAAAATAAAAATAATCGCAGAGAAAAGCATCCATTTTATATTAAAGATGTGTTTTTTTCCCTTCTAATAAGCCTGGTTAATCTAACATGTACCTGGACATCAGTTGGTTAAACTACCATTTGATTTATTTTATCATATCTAAATTATTCGATTGTTTCAGTTTTTAAGAAACTGAGCTCCACTCCTTTCATCTATTTAAGGACTTTATTCTGTTCCTGTGTTTCTAACAAAAATTAAGTTATCTTATGTTTTAGATAGAAAATAAATACTAATAAGAGAAAAAAATAATAAACTATTTGATATAAATATAATATGCATTAATTTTAAAATGAAAACGTTTTCGAGGTAAATCTGCATAACTATGTTTTATTTGTATTAATTGATTGTTACAGTTTGTTGTTGTTCTTGAAATATTTTTTAATCAATAAATTTGTTATCAAATGCATTTTTATTTCTCTTTTAAATTACGCATACCAGTGTTTGATATGCAGTGTAAGTACAAAAAAGTTTTGAAATATGGCTTATAAATAAGATTTAACAGATTTTAATTATTTGAATAGGAGTTAAAAGTTATTGACAAAATTCCACCTTTTATTTTCTGAAAGTAAGAGTATTCTTTTGATTACTGAACACTTTCTTGTCAAATTAGAGGTTTATTAATTTTTGTAAAATATATTGTTAAGCAAATCAAGAGAATAAAATCAGAATCAAGGCTATGTAAATGGTAATATGTGAAAGATTCATAATGGTTTTAAAAGTTTAACTTTAGGACCCATTCTTATTCTCTTTTAAAGCTCCCCCCCCAAAAAAAAAAATTTGAATTAAGAAATTCGTAATGGACGTGGTATAGATTTTTTTTTTTGTCCTGGAAAAAGTATATAGTATTTGTGTATTTATTTTTGTGTAAGTTATATTGTGTAAAGAATTCATTTTTAATTTTCTTAGAATTCATTTATTATTAATTTATACATTTCATTTTTTGTAATTTTTTTAGAGTGCTTTAAATAGTCTAGAAGACATGAAACAAGGTCGTGAGGTTTCGGCTGATAGAATGCATCGGGAAAGAGGGCGTCACTCAGTGCCGCACCAAAGTCGTCGGTTCGCCTTTGAAAATAAAAGGGTGAGTTGCCTGCTTGGTTTTTTTTAACTCTAATTAAATCAAATTTTGTAAAATTATTTAAAAATTGTATCAGTTTTAAATTGGTATAGTTTTAAATATATGTGTAGTTAGAATGTTTTTAAATTATACTTACAAATCTGATTTTGTGTGAATAAATAAAGTAATAGTAAAGATCTGCATTGATAAATTTTTTCTTATATTAATAACTTAGGTTTCACATATTATTTTAAAATTGGATACTTTGTTTTTTGTTTCTACTTTCAGAAATGCTTTTGTATTTCTTCAAATTTTTTTGAAATTTATTACTAAAACATAAGTTTTATGCAAACATTTTTTTTAAAAATGTCTTATCTAATCAATTAAATCTGTTGATGTATAATCTATAACATAATTAAACTGAGAATCATTAAAAATTTATTTTTAAATAAACTATATGTGTGAACAACACATTATTAAAAAATTCTCACTTTTGAGAATAATTTTTTTTTTATATATATTTTAAAAATTTAATTAAAACTTTATGAAGCATTTGAAAAGGTTTCTTAAATGGAATGCAACAAGTTTTCATTCTTTTGTGTATTGATTAAAAGGTTTGTTTTCTTCTGAGAATAAGAAATGAAAGTTGATATTTTTGAAATGTACGACAGTTGCGTAATGGATAATATTAGGTCCCTCCTACGAAGTCTGGTTTTGGACCCCAAACTATAATGTATACTTGGCATCAGCCAGGATTTGGGCCCTCTATAATCTCTGCTTTCCCCCCCTGCAATGTGGGGTTGGGGGTGTATGTTACACCACACTGATGCAAGATATTTATATATTTCAAAAATTGGCAATAATGATTTAATTTTGTTTATTTTACAGATTGATGTTTCACCTTATAACTCATCGTATCTATCTCCACCCCCTGATACAAACTGGAGAAGGTATAAATATTTTAAAACATGCAATTTATTGTAAAAGGAACCGGAGAAAATTTTTAGATTTATTTGAAGTATAGATCATGGAAATATATAATAAAATGTAGATGTTAATTTACTATATTACAAATTTCAATTAATATCTTATTGCTATAGACATAATTTTTGTCTTTAATCTTAAAATGTAGGCATTGAATTTCTAAACTGTTGTACTTTTGATTGAATCATTTAAAGAATAATGCTTGTACTATTATATTGAGTTATCACACACACGCACAGTGAAGTAATGTATTATCTTCATTATGCCCTTTGCTTTTGTTTTTATTTTAAAATATTCATATTTATTTGTGGGAAATAGTTTTACTAATAAACAAAAATTAATCATCAGTACATTATTTTTCTTTTTTGTGAAAATGAACAGTAACAGTTTTTAGGAATGAACTGAACTGTATTTAATGATGTTTAAACCAACTAAATACAGTTTTGCTAATATTTTTTTAAACAATTTAAATGTGAATAATGTATTGTGACATAAATTTTAATTCAATATTTTTTTAGAATATGGCCACTCATAATCACGGGACATAAAGAATTATATATTTTACAATCATTTATTTATTTGGTTTTAAAATCAATATCATTTTCATCTTAATCATGTATCATTCAGAATGATTTGTAAAGTAGATAAAATGTCAGATGGTTGTACTGTTTAAATTTCTGTATCTTTTAAATTCTTAAGTAACTTTCCATTGTACTATAGGTAATGTCAAGTTAATTATTTTCTGATAAAGAGTTACGTAAATCATTTAGTCTATTTCTTTGTAATTTTATAAGCAATGCATAGTATCTTCATTAGTCTTGTTTTCTATTGTAGTGCATGATCGAGTTTCTATTAATATGATCTATTTTAACAATATATGCATATTTCAGAAATATGTGTTTGTTTGTTTATATGTGTTTATTTCATATGTGTTTGTTTGAATTAAATATAAGTATTCATTTCAATAGATGTTGAAAATACTAGATGTTTGTTGTAAAAAACATATATTTGTATTTATAATGTATTTAATTCTAAATTTTTTAATAAAAATTCAAATACTGCTTAAATATTACTGTTATTTCTACTGTTCAAATACTGCTACTCTTTTGTGTTATCAACACTCGAAATATTCAGATTTTCATCAAAACTTTTAAGATCTTTCATTATAAAACTTCAAGTTTGCTTGATTTTTGCAAGTATCTATGTTGAATTTTTTGTTTCACATATATTTTCTCCTTTTATGTGGGGTGAATTTTTTTTTGTTTACTTATGATAAGATGCTTTAATTATTTTTTTTATATTGAACATATAGTTTTAATCCAGAATCGATGATTGATCACAAATAAGTATTATATGCATGAGTACACAAGAACATTTTCATTTAACCATATGTTTTTGCGAAATAAGTTACGAGTTATAAAAAACACATCTTATGTATTGACTTAAAAAAAAAGTGAGCTTTTAATATGGAAGTCTCTGAGAGATAGATTGAACATAATTTTTTTTCTGTGTTCTGGTGCCAATTCTGTAATCCATGCTTGTTTAACAGTTTCTTTTGAGAAAGAAAGCTAGAATTGCATTCAGCGATTTGGTTTTAAAATTACCCAATATTTATTAGGTTTATAATCTGGCATATTTCCTGGCCAACTTCCAAGAATCTTGTCTTTTTAAGTCACATCTTAAGACTTTTCATCTGGTGGTAAGGTGCTCCTTCATTTTAAAAGTGGGTGCACTGATTAATCTTTATGCTTAGTGGGGTAACTTCTTTACCAGGTTGAGATACAGTTTCATTGGTAAATATCCCTTCAGATATTAACCACAATTCCCTTACTATAGCACTGACTATGACTTTTACAGAATTCATCTTAATGGATTGCTTTAAACTCCTTTTACTTGGAGGCCGTCATATATGCGATAAATATAAATGTGATACTTATTTCTGTTCAGCAATTCATCATTGATTTTTTGAACTAAATGACAGTCAATGAGAAATATTGGTGGAAGGCTAAATGTCTAAATAGCCTTTTTTGGATTGTCCTTTGTCTTGGAAGGTTTCCATTTGTTTGGTAAACCAGCTTAAATTGTTTAAGACTGGTTTTCTGCATAATTTTTCTACAAAAATTGTGTAGTTATCTATGTGCTTGCTTGTGCATCTTAGATGATCTTTTGGCTTTTTATAGGTACGATTTCTGGTGATTTCAAAGTCACTTATTAACCTGAAAATTATCTTTTGTATTAGTCACAACCTAACAGCAATTTGATGAATAACTGTTGCCATCTTTATTCATAATATTTTTGCAAAATTTCCTATGAAAAGGAAAGTCAGTATTTTAACCCTTCTACATGAATGTAGGTAATATAACTACTAATGTAAAAAGCCTGTCTGTGTGTTGGCAGATTGTATATGAGAAACTAGCACCAATCCAGGCAACATATATGTAAAAAATCATGTGAATCGAGAAGAAAAAAGCATACAAGCCATTCATTCTGGCTGATGCGGATGTGCACATTTTTCAAACTATTACTTAAATTTTATTGAAACTTAAATTATACAAATTGAAATTCCTTCTTTCCTTGCTATATAAATTCTTAATATATTTGAAAGACATTTCTAAGTTTTGCACTTTTGAATAATTATTTTCTTTTTAGGACTAATTCGGATTCTGCCCTTCACCAAAGTGCCATGAATACACCAGATAGTTATCATGGTGCCAATACACCTCCTAATAACAGGAATATTGGTAAGAGTAAAATAAGAAATACTGAGGTGTTTTAAAAATATAAATGAATAGCATTTGATCTTTTTTTTCTTCTTCTAAAGTTAGAAGATTTAAAAATATTATTAATTTTTGTTTTACACCAGTGATTTTTCTTTCTGTAAAAATAGATGTTTTATTTTTACTAATTTTTCTTTTTGAACATCAAGGTTTGTTTTTTTTTTGCGCAAAATTTGGGTTTTTTTTTGTGTGCAAAATTTGGGTTTTTTTAGTTGAATACACTTTTAAAAACTATAATTTTAAAATATTAAATGTTTGAACTAAATTCTTACTGTTAAATAAGAATAAATTGTTGAATATGATCAAAATAAATTGAGAAATTTTTTAAGGTATGCATTCTGAACTCCCCATGTAGAGGAGTTGACGTAAGTTAAATGTGGAAGTTTGGAGAGTGTAGAGTGCAAACTCATTTGTCATCTTTATCACTTGGTTATGGTTAAAAATTGAAAGATTTATTACTTAATAGCCTCATGAAGCTTCAAAATGTAATAAAAAAAGTCTAAATATTGTGAAAAAATAATTATATGTATTTTCATTTGCATTTTGATAATTATTATTGTAATTTTGTGAATGATTTTGCAATTTTGCTGGAAATTAAATGAGTGTTATGTTTTGTAAAATATGCATTGTAACACATTAATGTAATTTTACATTTAGATAATTATTAAAATAACTTAGTGAGAATGCTTCTGTAATTTAGTTGTAAATTAAATATACTTCTTAAAATGCCATACATATTATGTAACATATGCATGCTTCAAATGTATGGGGATCTTTAGAATTTTTAATTTTTTTATTTAAGACATTTAAGTATTTTATAACATGATTTATTTTTTAGATGTATTTTATAATGTAAAGATTATCCAAAATTTTATGCATTTGTTATTATCCCTCCCCCCATGTACTCTAAAAGCACTGTTATTTTCATTTTTGAAATTCGCCCTTAATTCTTTAATACCTTACAATTCTGAAAAAAACAACTACAAAAACTTGGTAATTTAAGTGCTTTGAATAAAAGATTATAAGCACACTTGCATTTTGGAAATTGGTGTTAAAAATGTTGAAACAAATTTTCAAATAGGAGGGATATTGAATTTAAATAGATTATTTTGAAATGAATGTAAATTTAGTAATGTAAAATGTAAATTTAGCCTTGAGAACATAATAATCTTTATAAATAGTTTTTTATTAATAAACAAGTATCTTTTAGGTTTGACTGCTTTATATAACAATGCAGTTTATGACCTTGAGTTAAATTACTGATTTTCCTCTCATTTATGGGGTTTATCTTTAATGTTCAAGTAATTTATCTCAGGAATGGATGCCTTAATCATTTTCTTTGTCATATTTTTGACACTTTCACTGTCAACCAATGTTTATCTTTTTGTTCCTTCCTTTAAATTTTGAGATCATAGATGTATATTTGTAACAATTACTGTTGTTCCTAATGCCACCTGATTGGCAGTGCCAGATCAAGACGTATGACATTCATTGAGGCAAGGGGCTAGTTTTTTGCCTCTGTCATTAGCCGTAGCTTTGATCACAATGCAGGTGACAGTGCGATTTGGCTCGGTTCCACCCCAATTTTTAGGGAGAACACTCTGGGAGGTGGTTAGAAGGCCTCCCACTGTCCCTTCCACCAACCACATGAAAAGACTTGTGGCTCAATGAATAGAGTGTCCCATGCTGCACAGGCATTATACATTTACAAACATCCATTTTTATCTTTGCCATTGTTTATGTAGTTTTATGTACTTTTTCCCACTGCATTTTTATTTGTTACTTGTGTTAGTACAACATTCTATAAGCAGTTAATTTGTATCAACTGGTTTATATTTCTGTCTTTAAACATTTTTTTTATATCAGTCTTTTGATTTTAATAAATTTAACTTTTTAACAATGGAATACATTTTTTATCAAGTTTTATCTAAAAAAACTTATGTATATTGTTAATATCCATTTTTTTAAAAAATCTTATCATTCTCTCAAAATTAAATATTTCAGTTTTATGGGAAATTTATTTTTTTATCATATGTTTGGCACATTATGTATCATGAGAATTCAACACCGTAAAATTTTGACCTGCCAATTAATCAATAAAAGAAAGAAAATTATGGATAAAAACTTCAAATTCAAAGAAAAATTATTGAGTAACAGTAATTGTGAGGCACAAACAATAATTGAAAAAAATTATAAAATTCTAGTATTGAATTTCAATATTTTTTACTTAATAATGTATCTTAACAAATTATTTTTATTAGCAATATAAAATTGTATAAATATGTATAATTACTTTTTTTTACCAATTTTTTATTTGATGGTTATGCACTCACTTGATGAATAAATATTATGTTAATGATTTATCACACACACACAAACTTAAATTTGTTTTATGAAGTTTTTCATAGAACTTTGAAATGAATGAATACCAATGCAATTTTTTCATCTAGAAGTTGATGGAAATGCTCTGCATGAAAATGATCAATTAAATAGTTATTGGGATCCAAAAAAGGTAATGCTTTTACTTTTTTAAGTATTTTTTTTATTACATATTGGTAGTTTTTATATATTTTCATTTTTGTATTTTCTGTTTCAAAGAATTTATTATTAAGGATTTTTTAAGATAAAATGTCAATATTTGTAGTTTTTAAATCATAATCACTCAAACACTGCAATTTCTTAGATCAATCTTATTTATATTATTTTTGTGCATATTTATTCCATAGGAATATTAAATTTTTTAAGTGAAATAATATTTGCTTTATAATTCCTTTTTACAGTTGGAATCAAATTATACTTGTAGTTTTTATCCACATAGTTCTACATTCCTGGAGAACATGTTTATTATTTTTGTTGTTTGCTATCATGAATATGTAATATTTTTATAAAAGTTTGATTAATGATAATTTTAAAACTAATGTTTTTTTTTTTTGGATTATTTTGCATGTTTTTCTTTAATGCGTCTGTTGACTTTTATCTATATTTAGATTCATTTTATTTTTATGAAACTAAGATTGAAAATATTTGTATATATATAAGAAATAGTTGAAAAATGGAATTTGACTTTTATTTTATTCATAACTTTTTTGTGTGTTTGATGATTGGAATCTTGGATTTTTATATTTACATTACTTCATTTTTGTGAAACTGAACAATCGCTCTTGTTTTTCAGCAACAACTTATACCACTGCAACAGTCAAGGCCAAAATCATGTGAAGTACCAGGAATAAAGTGAGTGTGTATAAGCATGTACAGATGTATATATGTTATTTATAATTGACTTATTTAATTCTGAAGTAATGGATATATGTATGTATCTAAAAATACAGGCAGTGGTTTAAAATTTTCCTAAACCTAGAAAATATTAAGGGTGAGAAATGCACTTTTTTGTATCAATCCTATTCTGTGTTATAAGATATTAACTAAACAAATGTCCAAGTTTCTAATAAACTTTCTAGTGTCTTAGAGAACTTTGAAATATTCTTGATTTTATTCCAATAAATTATCTAATTTAATATGACTAATGCACTCAGTGATGAAAAAGTTGAGTTATGGTAGTGAAATAGATAATAATTATTGCGCAAATCCTTTCATAAATAAAATGTCAGCAAAATTTATCTTCAAGAATCGTAAGGTAAATTATTAGTGTGATAAAAATTTTAGAATATAATTAAAGTTTTTTTCAGAAATAATTCAGATTTTGTATGTGTATGTATATATATGTGTGTGTATTCTGTAGGATGATATATATTTTACCTTCAGTGCATGAAAAGCATGCATTACATATAGAGTAAGAAAAAAATTTTTTTTTTTTGCACTAGAGTCCAGACCACTCTTTATTTTTTCAGTAGTATAATGCTGTAAAAGTTTCAGTTTTTTACTCAATTTTTAAAAAGATGCTCAATGACTTTCTCAATGTATTAGTAGCAGAAGTATAACAAATGCAAAAGTAATTTACAGTCCAGATATATTTTTAATTTTTCCAAGAAGTTTTTAGATTGAAATTTAGTTTGTTTTATTATACATGTATATTATTTTTATTTCTAAAATATTTTATTGTATGAGCATTATTTTTGATAGTTGTTTACATAATAAATGGCAATATCAACACTAAACCAAAACAAGAATTCTAACTCATCTATCATCTTACTATCAATTGAAAATCAATCTCATGTCTTCAGTGCCTTAGATATAAATAAAGTATATGTGATTATGGAGTTGTCTGTTTAATTGAGTCACTTGGAGCGTTCTCTTGGTTGCAATCAGTCTTGCCTC
The DNA here is from genome assembly GCA_019973955.1 of Trichonephila inaurata madagascariensis. Lineage (NCBI taxonomy): Eukaryota > Metazoa > Arthropoda > Arachnida > Araneae > Nephilidae > Trichonephila > Trichonephila inaurata. The sequence goes on from BMAV01016557.1 coordinate 347,155, forward strand.
CCATTTTCATTAGTGATTTTTACTGAGCATACAAAAAATACTGAAAGGAGTATGCCAAATCAATAAAAGATGAATTCAAACCAAATTTTCCTCTGGTGGCTCTATGGGATTGCAAACTCCTCCCTAAAATTTTTGGATACAGTGGTTTTTTTATTATCTGTATTTGTATCTGGGATAGTATTTATAAGTTACTAGGAGTGCTAAAACTAATTGCTAGAACTGGAGAAAGTGCAACTAATGCTTATTTTACTGAAAGAGTAGAATGTCACAGAATTGGTTCAAATAACATCTCTTGTAGCCCAAGCTTGTATGACAAACGTGGACATAGGTTGTTTTAAGGGAGGATTTATTAGGAAGATTTATTATTATTATTAGGAAGAAAACTCGAAGTGTGAACTCTGGTTAGCTTCCTTGCATTATATTACAGAATTAGTATTGGCAATATAATTTATTTTATGTTTTGGACAATCAAATTCTCCAGGCATTTGTGGTTTGAAATGGTGTTGTGGGGGATAATTATGGAGAACTATAGAACTAAATAGAGAAATAAAGTCATTCTATATTACATTTCTTGAACATTATATGGAAACAGGTAAGTGATTACAAAGTACTTGAACTGGCACTAATTGTTTTGGGGTGTCTATCAGCAAGAATACATTAATAATACAATTTACCAAGCTGGATGAATAGCTAAATTACAACATTCATTAAAGATGTATTTATATTTTTTGAGATCAGTGAAATCCGTTTAATCTAACAGAGGGAAGCAAGACAATTTTTAAGATTTGTGCAATCTAGTGGTCGTTTATGTACAAAAATATGGGCAGAAACATATCCTACAATTGATGCACCTGAAAAGAATTTTAAGTTTTTGAAAGGTCTTGAATGTTATCAATTAATTAGACAAAGAGATTCTGTTTTCTGCTAGAAAAATGATGTGATGTTGTAGGTGGTATTTATCTGAAGAATTGGTAGGGTTATATCTCTCTTTTATGATAGTTTAATTGGAAGAAAAATAAAGAATTGTTGAACAAATGGTAGCTCTGTGCAAAACTTAAAAAGGGTAATATAAGAAGTGAACCTGAGACATTTTCAAAGATGGTGTGTGACTGCCAGACTTTGCTGCAAGGAGAACTACAGAGCTGTTATATTATATGGATAACAGTTACATTTAATCCTTTCTCCTGATAAATGGATTTATTGTAATTGATGACTATTGTAAAGGAAGATAATGGCTTTAAAACTTACCAGTTGTGAATGATAGTAAAAAAAAGAGAAGTTTATTGAAGTTTTCAATAAAATCATAAATGATGAAGATAAAAAGCAATTCTTGCTGCAGGTGGTAGAAGCAAATAATGTATTCCATTAGAAACTTTGAAAAAATCAGTCATAGATATTATTTGATATTGTTAATACTTACTATAATTAATAAATTTAATACTTACTATAAAATGTACTATAATTAAATTACTAATACTACTATAATTACTAATACTAACTATAATTAATAAATTTGTACTTACTATAAAATGTTCTATGATTAAATTACTAATACTACTATACTTAATAAATATACTTTATTTTTTTATTTCTACTATTAGTAAGTTCTTTTGTCAGAGATTATATAATGTACACAATAGGATATATAATACTTTTTTTCAAGGTATGAAATATTTGAATTAATTTAATATACTTACCCTATAGATATTAAATGTAATGCTTGGGCATTCTGTGGCCGATTGATCATGATTAGGAACTTCGTGACTGATGTTTTTGTCTGTTAAGGGGTTTGAGTCCTGGTATCTCTGAAAACCTGCCATGTTGAGGGACTGATGCATGTTATGTGCATGATACACAACATATATACATCCTCATGGTATGATTTGGAAGTTTGGAGTATTGGATGTCAGTTCAGTTATCGACCTTGTCTTGCGACTGTATTCAAAATTAGAAGGGCCTTCATTAATAGCCCTTGTGTAGCTTTGAAATATGTTAATAAAGAATCAATCTAAGCCTTTAATATTATTTAGACAAAAGTAATGAAAAATAATCCTAAGAACTGTTATTGAAAAATTGCTAAACATATTCATAAATTTCCTGTTATTGCCACATTGTAGAATGAATGAATGATGTTCCAAGCAATGAGAATGTGTCTATGAAAATTTTAAGCTACTCTTATGTCTTCTTTAAAATCAGAACCTTCCAAGCCACAAACTTAGTGAGGTGGAACTTGGTATATTATAAAAAATTTAATATTTCCCTTATTGCATTGGTTAGGGCTAAAAGTCAATGAGATCAGTTGGATTACAGGAATTGAATTCTGAAAAAACCCACTGGATGCCTTGTTGTAAAACCTATGTTTTTTTTCTGAATTGCTTTTTAAAGCACATCTGATAATAGCGAATGTACAGTTAAATAACAAACCAAATAATATTCTGTTTAGATGAAGATTCTTTCAATATTCTAATGGCAAAATCATTATCAGGTATCCTAAATAATTCAGTGTCTGACGTAGAATCAGATAGCTTTAGTACTTTCATTAAGAGCAAAAATCAGTATACTTTTGTTTTTCATTACCACATCTTAGTAATTTAGTATCAGTAATCTTTTCTTTAATAGGGATCTTGGTCATATATGGTAATTAGAGTTCTAGTTTGGAAATTTTTTTTTTTTTAGGATTTGATCTTAAGGAAGTTTTTTGTAGAATTATATATTCTGTGGCAATATTTCATAATTCATTCTTGGGCAAACACTATACTTTTTTATTTTTATTTTCATGCAGCACAGTATGAGCTTGAGTGTTCACTGAACAGATTTAATTAATTTAATTTCATCAATTTGGAACAAAGACTGAAATGCAAATGGAGAATTCTCCATCATTGCTGTTAAGCATTAAAAGTCATTAGAGGGGTCATAAATGGGATTATTTTATATTTGGGGAGATTTATCTTATACCATTGTATAAAAATGTTTAAAAAATGTGTAAAATATTAATAGTTATTTTGATTTTAAATTTTCAGCTTCTAATAATTTGCCTTAGTAATGTACAATGTTTGCTGTTATACATTACTTGTAACACAACACACATATTTGGACACACACTTACTCATTTAGACATAATATGCTACAGAAGTATAATGAGACCACTAAGGAATTAGAACAATTCCAACATACAGAACTATCCTTCATATAATTCATACATATATTTTATTCTCTAATCTAGTTTTAAGGAATATGTAAGATCACATGCAACATAATGCTATTAAAATGTGTTTCCTTAACCTGCAAGAGTTTTCCTCCTCCAAATTTTAATTTTTTTTCTCTCTCTCATGTTTAATTTTATACTTTTTAAAGCAACAAATACTTTTCAACTCTACTTCCTATTACTGTAATAAGATTTTAATTTATAAAACTATTTTAATTACATTAGAATATTAAACATTTGACAACGTATTTTTTACTCTGAAAGATCTTTTTTATATTTATTTAGTAACAATGATATATTAGATTCTATCACCATATTCTTGAGTAAAACTTTCTACTGTGTATTTTTTATTTAGCTTAGTTAAATAGAAATTTCATTTTTTAATTATAACGTCTGTGACAGTTTGATTGGCTCAGTAAATTCTAAATGTATTTTTATGTTTTGACTGGTTCGGAAGGCTGCACGAATATAGTTGCTGTTTTAAATTTTACCATTCTGTATTTGTGTTTTAATGTTTGAAAAATTGTAAAAAACTGTACATTATTGATTTAATAAAAAATTTTTTTAATCCCAACAATACCACATGAACAACTGGAGAAGTTTAAATCTATTTATGCTAGAGAGGGCCTGTAAAGTTGATGATCAAGATATATATATATATTCAATTTTTAAATGGCACAATGTCGGACCTTATCTAATGTAAAGCATAGTAGAACTCCCCCCTCCCAAATTTAAGATTAAAATAAAGTAATAGGACTGTGAAGTGAAATTCAAAATCTGTTACTTGTAAAATTGTCTTCGCTGATTAATTTAAAGCTACATTAATAGTAAACTAATACTGTAGACAACTGTTAAAATAATTGACTTGTAGGTAATATGACAGTTGGTTCTCTATTGAAACATGTATGTTGAAATCATAAGTAAGAGGTCATTTATATATATATATATATATATATATGATAGATAGATACTTTGGATGTTTTAATTGTATATATTTGATGTGATAACTTTTTGTTCTAAAAAAAATCATAATACATTACTTTTCATTTTCAAAAATTAATAAAACTATTGAAACCTGCTTTTTTTGAAAAATTCTGTTTCGTGTTGTGAAACTTTGTTGCAAATAATACTTAAAAGTGGTTAAATTTTTAAAAAACATGGTTTGTTTGCCAAAAATATTAAATATTCTTACAAATTCTAGTGATTTAAAAATTGGATATTGTAATAGATATAGATATTTTATTGTTATTTATGTGATTTTAAGTTCAAACATCTTTTGTGAAGTTTGTGTCATAACATAATAAGATAAAAAATATTGATAACGTGACAAAGTTCAATAAATCATAATTTTTGTAAATAAGTAATTTTAAATATTTATTATACTTTTGAATGAAAAGTCTATTAATGTCTTTTTTTTTTTTGCTTTGAATTTATGCATTGATGTATATTGTATCAATGTTTTCAGTATATTTCCTTCTCAAGATGAAAGTGGATCTGTACATGTGCCAATTTCAAGCAATACAGGATCCTTACCTGATTTGACAAATTTACATTTTCCTCCTCCATTAACAACACCTCTAGATGCAGAGGATCAAACAGGTCTTGCAAACTCATGTGTTCAAATGCCTCATTCTCCACCCAATACAACCACTTTGTCCCCATCATCATTACAGCATCAAACTCACATTTTAGGTAAATGACTTATTTTCCTTTAGTTTTAATAATTGTAAAATTTTATTTAACATCAATTGAAACATTACTATTTTAATATTTTTCAAATATCAAAAGAAGCTAAAATATGCATTAGATTCTATATCCTCTCTTCTCTTAAAGTAATCATAAGTAGTGTAACATTTTTCAAATTGCATTTGAAGCAATTTTATTTGAGAGATATAAAGGGCTTCACATGTAAATTAATTGGAAAATTATCACAGAATAATCTCTATTAGAAATGCAGAAATATATAGTTTAGTCTCATAGCTGTATAGACTGCAGCATATAACCATATAATTGATGGCTTTATAAGGAAGTAGAAGCATGATATTAAATAGGATGATTTGCAAGATTTTCCTGAAGGGAAGAAAGATATGAATTCCTTCAGTATAAAGTAGGTTGTAGTAGCTGAGTGGTCATGGTCATAAATTTATGGCTTGTTTCTGACAAGTTGTGGGCTCTAATTTTAGTGCTGCTGAACACTGGGGCTTATTAAGTCTGTCAAAGCTCATAGTCTTCACATTTGCATAGTGTAAAAGCTTATAGAATAAACTACTAGTGAGGTGTCATTCTCTTTTGACCATAGTGCAAAATTATGAGCTCCATCACCAATAGACCTAGTGTAGGTTTGAAATATGATAGTGATCAACCAATCAATTAGTATGAGTTAATGGGTCAAATTCAAATGCATTCCATTAATTCCTCCACACATACCTACTTATAGTCATTTTGGAATGAATTTCATTAAAAATCCTTTGTTAAATTTATGAGTGTTAAATTACTTGCATGACATGTATAAAAATTTTAAAAGACTGGGTGGTTAATTGAAGTAACTGAAAACTTCATGATGTACATTGCTAATAAATTGACTTATACCTGTATTATGATATTAAGTAAGAGCTAATTTAATTTAATGAAATTAGCTTGAACCAGGAGTCTCTTTTGCCTTAAAAATTTGATTTCAATGTATTTAATTTAATAAATTGTTAAGTGCTCTTTGTCCTTTTTTATCTCAATTGGCCCATAACATTTTATTTTTTAGAATTGATCACATTAAGATGCCATTGTGTTATTTATTGCAGGTACTAGCCTAAGTGGTGGAACTCTCATTACAACTTCTACTGGTGGTGGAAGTAGACATTCAAGCCCAGGCCCATCTCCATCTCCCTCTTCAAGGAGACGACATCATCATAATTTAACAAACTTGGTTATTGGTAGTGGGAGTCCTCGCCATCATGGTTATCAGCACACTGTTCTTCAGCAACAAGTACGTTACAAACCTCAAGGACATAATCATCATCACCATCATCACCACCACCACCAACATCAAAACCGGTCTTGGATAAATATGGAGGTAAAGAGGAACCAGAGATGGTATAAAATTATAAGCACTTGGCAAATTGAATACTTTGACTGTAAGACAAAAATGATAATCAAACAAAAATGCATTAAAAAACAAGATTTTTTATGGCTTTATTTTAAAATCAATGTTATTTTAAATTCTTACTTCAATATTCGTTAAATGTAAGTTATGGCATATATGCCTTTTGAAAATTGGATAATTTCTTAAAAATTTATTTGAGAAATGTATTATTTTTATTTTGGTTTTGTACTTAAATTTAAAAGTAAAATGTGGCAGTTTTTACAGCAAAAATTTTAATTTAAAGTAGGCATGATTGAAATATTTTTGAAATTTTTCATCTTTGTTTTTATTATTTGCTTTTTCATACATCACTAACATTATTCCATGCACTAACTTGTTTATATATTCTATAGTTGATTTATCAAGCATTCCTGACATGTTCTAAATCCATCTTTGACTAAAATTCTGATTTTGACTTTATTTATGCTGGTTGTGTTGCATTTAAACAATTATATGTGCTTATTTATTTTTATGTAATATATGTTCACTCCATACATTTTTCAATGTTTTTAAATAATTTGCCATTCTTATTTTTTTTAAAGAATTTGTATTATTTCCTTTAAATGCTTTCTGAAGTTTCATTAAGTTTTCTTTATGTTTAAAAATATCGTAAAATCTCTTATTGATTTTATTTTTATCACGAAAAACAAAGTATTTTTCGTTTTTTTTTTCTTTGGCGTTCATATAAAGTTTTTAAAAGAGTCCTATCTTTTTTTCAAGCGTGCTGTATAAACGTCTGATTTTTTTAAACAATAGTGTACTTTTTGCTACCTTTCTTAATGGTTGTCAAATCCATCTCTTGTTCTCTCTCTTTGCTTCCTGTATTGTGTTGTTTTAATGTATTGTGTGCTAATAATTTGTTTTCTAAACTTTCTGTATTACTGTTAGAATTATCTATTACTAATACTATGCTTTGCATGTTCTTTTTTTTTGTAACAGATGTTGAATGTATTAAATTGCTTAAATGTGTTCTCTCTCTCAATAATTTAAAAAATAATAAAAATAAAATTTCTATAAGCAAAATGTAATTGGATTTATTAATATGGGAATCTAACACAATTGAAATCTCAGCAATGTGAAATGCTTATGAATTTCATTTGCTGGTTTGATAATCTTATTGCAACTTAAAAAAAAATGAAGTTAAATTTTGAAAAATTAAGAACACTTAAGTTAAAAGTGTAATAATATTTTTACCATAAATAATATACTATATCAATGCAGTTTCTATTCAAGTAAATGTTATGATTAAAATTATTAGAATATAAATTTTTGTTGAATTGTGGTGGTGGGGAGATATTTTTATTCCGTATTTTGCTATCAAATTATTACTAATAATTCATTTGTTTCTTATTTGTCAATGAATTAAAAATTGCAAAATATGAATTGGGAATTATCAATCACAAATTTTGTATTTGTGTATGCAAGTTTATCGATTTTTCATTTGGTAATTTTTGCTGTTTACTTGATTAATGCTGTATTTTTTTATGAGTATTATTTTTTGGTATGAATTATCTTTTTGATATTAGCTTCTGCTATTTTATATAATATTTTACTTTATAATTTTCTTTTAAGTATTTTGTTTACTCATAATTACAGGTAATTTGCTTAGAATTAAAATTATTTTCAATTTTTAAAAGTTCAAAGGAAAACTTTTTACTGTTAATCAGAAGTTTTGAGTAATGAAGTCAAATGTGCTTTTATTGAAAGACAATTACTTGTCTTATACTATAATTAGATAAAATTTAATTTTTGTTACATAGTACATGTATAACTTATTTTAGATAATCTGATTTTGATTTGAATACAATATCAATTAAATTCATCTAATCAGTTTAATTTTAACTTTTATACACCTTAAATTCTTTAATAAAAATGGGCTTTTGTGATGTTTTCTAAATATGTTTAAATTTTTTTTTGTAACTCGTGTCTTTAATGTCAAATCTATGTATAATATTCAGTATAAGTGCATACCAACTTATTACAAGATTCAATCAATGAAATAGATGTATAACAGTCATTTTTGTCTCTATTTTTTTTCTTCATTATCTCAAAAATGTAGTTTTAGATTTCTTGCTTACAATACTTCCTATTTTAATTCTTATTGCATGAACATGTTTTTATTCAAGGAAGCTAAGCCCAGACATTTAAATAGTAGTATAATATGATTTTAGGATTTATTTACAAACTCTATTTATGAATTAAAATTTTTTGAGTTTATCTGGTTTATTTGCTTTTTATTCTTCTTTGCATACTTTTTAGTTGGTCTTCTGTAGATGCTTTTCATTCTGTTTTTCTGTACGCTCTCTTTTTTTCTGCTTTATGGCTATTTCATTAGGGCTTGACAATGGATACCAACGCTCTCTCACTTGAAACTTATCCTCAGCAGACGCCACAGTTTGGAATCTATCCTCAACAACAACATTCATCTCAACAGACAAAAAATGCTCAAGCATTTGGTTATGAGCCTACAACACCAACTTCACCAACTTTACCGCAGGTAATTTGTATTACTGTTATTTTTCTATCTAGCAAATCTTAAATGTAATTTTTTTTCTGTGGGCTCAATTACATAAATTTAAGCAATATTTTCTGTAAGATTCTATGTGACTTAAGTTCTTCAAAATGTAAATGATAGAAAAACAAAGGTAATTTTTGCATTCTCGTGATTTCAGCAATTAAAATTTTGAATCACCTTTTCAAATACTTATCATAGCTCCTTTATGTTTTACATGTATCTTGAGAATAAAAAATAAGTTTAGTTTATTTTTTTTAAAAAGATGTATAATTGATAATTTTAAAAGTTTTGTTTTTGAAAGTGATAAAACATTTTTATTTACAGTAGACAGATGTATTAGTTTTTGTTTGAAGGTTCTATTTTAATTGATGCATAAGTATTAGAAAGAAGAAAGGGCTTAACAAATGTAAAATCATGTTTCATTTTCACTAAAAAAAGATTGCTGAATTTTAATAATTAATAATGGATGTCTAATACGGATCATATTTGCTGTAAAAATTCCCAGATTTTGATATTTTTTAAAGAAACTCTTTCTCATAAAATTTGGAAGCCATCTTTTTTTTTGGTATTTATTGTACTATGATTAATAATTAGTATGTTTGCATTTAGTTCTTAATTTTAAATTCTAAAAAAATAAATAACATAAAATAATTCAGTATAATAACTATATAATTTAAATTGTATGTTTACTAATTATTTATTAATGAATCTATAGGTTTGATAGGGAGAGAAATCCTTTAACATTCATATCTGGGTCTTGCTTGAATTCAAATAATATTTTTTTCCCTGGATGAGAGAGAATTGAAATGCTTTATTGTTTTCCTGAAGTTGGCTTTGTATTCATTCACATGATTGAATTAGATGCATATTACCTCCAAGTAATAGGGGAATATTTATTTTTTCATTTCAGTTTCAGATAGGTTTTTAATAAGTTAAAAATCTTTTTGCATTTATTTGTATATGCATGAGCTTGGGATTTGCAGAATTTTTCTTTGAAAATCACTGAGTTTTTCTGCATGTTTTGACAGTTTAAACAATACTTTAGAAACAACTTGATAACTGTTGGGGGTTAGATCCCTCACATTTGTTACTAATATACATATGTAAATACACAAACTAATACACATTACATATACCAGTAATCGTTTTGCAGGACAAACAAATTGATCACTCTCTGTGTATGTAATGTATATATGTACATGCATATATACTGAACTTTCTCTCTTTTTTGTTGAAGTTTTTAAAATAACTTAGTTCAAGATCTAGCAATACTTTTTTATGCAAACGATTTACTCGTAACACAAATTGCTGATTATCTCATAAAAGGATGAAGATGAAATTTATCTATTAACTGCTAGTTTAATTTTTGAAGTGCTTAAGTTTGGTATAAGTCTGGGAAACAATTTTTAACCCATTTATGCCTAGTGTTCCATTTTTGGAACAGCAGCCGAGTGAAAGTTTTTTTGTAGTTTAGAAGTTCAAGATTGCATTTGGGGTTGGATTTTTGACTTTAACTTGCTTCGTAGGGGCATAGCAATTTTGTTTAAAGCATTCAGTTAGTCACTCCTGCAGATATTTGCCTGTAAAGAGGTTGTGAAAGTTGGTTTATATTTCAACCACTGGTATAAACAGGTTAAACTTTGATCAAAACAGATATTTATGTATGTATTTATATGAAGGTAAAGAATTATTTGGAATTTTCAAGCTACGAATAAGCAAGGTGTTGAGAATGTGCTGGGATGGTGGCAGAAGTCACTGTTTAGGATGGTCTACTTTTCCAAGTTAATAGTATAATTAGAGCTCAAAGGAAGTACATTTTATAGTGAGCAGTGCATAATTTTAAAACTTGATGCATGAAGATGTAAAACCAGGTACAATTTTATACTGATTGTCGGATCAGTTTGAGGATAAGACACTGAAGATTTAAATGTGTCATTTGGCCAAATTGTGTGTAGGAGGACCCAAAAATTGAAAATGGAAAGCATGGCCAACATTACACAGAGCATAATTGTTGTGCTTTATTACAGATGCTTGATGATTGCTGTGTATTATTGCAAAATTTTAGACGAAGTGAAATGTGCTTATCAGCCAAAAAGAAATCTTCTCATCAGAAATGAGATTTTTCTGCTTGATACAGCTTCACCTCTTACTACTACTTTATAATTCAAAAAATTCGAAATTCGAGCAAATTCACTCGAAACAGAATATCCTCCTTGCAGTCTTGATTTGTCTCCATGTGATTTTCATCTTTTTGTAACAGTGATATTAAAAAGTTGCCTAAATATTGGGGAAAAATATTGATGGAGTAGGAGATTATGTGGAAAAGTAATTTCTAACTTTTCTTTATCTTATTAAATAATAACTCCAGATCATATATATATATGTCATTGATGTGATAGTCTAGGGGTTCATATATGTCACTCTTTATTGTTACAGATCTTTAATTACAAAACACTAAAACTACTCATTACATATAATATTTGGGTTCAATTTACAACTTTACAGTCCCTTAGAAAAATCACTCATTTTCTCATCCTCCAGCTTCCAAACACTGAATGATCTTGCTGCAAAAGAACTATATTCCTATATTGCTAGATCAGTGTGACATCTGATGTTTGGTTAACAAAATTTTATGATCCAACATATATATATGTATATATACACAATCAATAATCATATACAAAATTGTCATAAATGTAACTTAAAGCTTAATTTTAAATTTGACTATACCAAGGTATAACATAAGTCAAAGTGAAATAGCCACAGTCATCAAACTGTTAGTGTGTGTGTACATATATATAATCCATAAATATATACAAATAGCTATAAAACCTAAGTATAACTAGTCAAGATAGGAAATATTAGCCACAGTAGTACAATAACAAACTCTTGACCTTATATATATATATATATATATATATATATATAACATAATGCATCAAAACATAAAAAAATAAATTATAAATTTTGTGATAAAGTTAATGCCATAAAATTTTTCAGAAAGCTGTTTATTTTCTTAAAACTTCATTACTGAATATAAATCTTTATTGAATCCCCAATCAAGGAAAATGTGGTAGGTTTTCTTAATGAGAGCAGGGGTTTCAATTGCTCTTACTGTAAACAGTGTACTTTTAATCGATAAGTAGCAGAAAATAATGAATATTTCTAGAATTTTTCATCTTTTTTTGACAATATGTATGCATTCTTAGTTTTATTTTAATTAACAATTGAAATATGTATGGTTTTAATATAATTGTGTTGTAAATATATAAATATAAATACAATTTGTCTGAAAATTTCTATGTTGATTTTTTTATCACCTTTTTTTATATGGTTTTTGAATTAAATTTTTTTTCTCATTTTTTTCAGTTTTGACTAACATATAGAAGGCGTCCCTCTTTTGTACTCTTAATTTTTATGTTTTTGTAAAAATATTTTCTGTGGTTTTTTGAGGCGTGTATTAATTCTATGTAAAAAAAAGTTGAATGTGATATATATATATATATATATATATATATATATATATATATATATATAATCTTGAAAGAAAAATTTATTTGTAAATGAGGGGAGGAAAATTTTGTTGAGCATTGTGCAATATTGATTTTAATGATGAATTTTTTCATTTTCCCTTCTTGTTCACTTCACATCCCTATGTTAAATATTTTTGGAATATTAGGTCTTTACAGTGGTTACACCAATTTTGAATCCTGCCAAATGTGAAATGCTTTCTGTTTTCTGAACACAAAACCTTGGAAGCTAATAGATATTCATAATGAAATTATTTTTGTCTGTTGGAATAATAAAAAATATTAAGGGATATAAATAAAAAAAAATATTATTATTCTCTGGAGTTAGGACCATTATGTAGGCTGTATATGCCCCTCTGATGGCCTTTAAAGAATGAAGAAAACAATCTGTTCAGAAAAGTGCTTCATTACTGGAAAAATTGAATAAAATCATACTCTGAAAGTGTCTGGGATAACTCTATATAGCTGTGACTATGGTTTTAAGGTATTAGAAATTGTGTACTCATTGAGGGAGTTCTAACAAAAGCTAAAAGTAAAAAGAAAAATGATGGGCTCTGCACTCAACTTCCTCACATGTTATACAAAAATATGTTTTGTCTTTGATCACATTGTGATTGGTATGGAGATGTGAGCTTATCATTACACATCTGAATTAAGCACCAATGCATTGTTGCCATTAATATTTCCCAACAGCCAAAAAATTCGAACTTCCAGGGGGAAAAAACAACAAATCAGTAAATTGTTTTCTGGGATAGACAAAGCATTCTTTTGACAGTGTCTTCATCCCATAGGGCCAAATTTTTCAGCATTTTTGAGCAATTATAACAGACATTGAGGAAATTTGTTTTGAGTCCGCTTGCTTCATGATTGGATTTGGGCATGCATAGTAATTCAAACCAAAGCACTAATCAAAGTTTCAAGTGGGAAGTTTTGGATTATCTGCAATTTAGCCCAGATTTTGCAGTGTTCCTCCCCTTTGAAGAAACTCCTTGTAGGGCAAAACTTTAGCAATCAATGAGAGTTGAAATTTGGTTTTAACAACAGGTAGTAAATGTCTATGATTGTGGGATACAAAAGCTTGTACAACCAAATTTAGCAAATACTTAGACAAGTGATTATAGAGCATGTATCAGTAAGTAATTTAAAATGGATGTTTTATCAATTCAAATGTTTTGAATACAAGGCATTTTATTTTATTTCTTTTAAACAATGTCTAATGAGATGAATTATGTGTTGACTGCTTTTTTAAAAAGAAACTATAAATATCTTTAAATGTATGCAATATTATCCTATTCTTTTCCTTTAAAGAACATACTGTTTTCAGTAAATTAAATTATTTTGAAGATTAAAATATTACATTATTTCTTGTTTGTAAAAAAAGTTTTTGAAATATGTGCAAATTTTTTTCATGAATTAGTACATTATTAACTGTATTATATATTTTTATAGTTGCCAATGGGCTCATACCGAAGTACTAGTCCTGCAGATCATTCATGTAGTGCACCAACATCTCCAGTTTCACATAGCCTTTCACCTTCTAGTTCTCCGGGTCTTGGTTCAAACTCAACTTTAAGCAACAATGCCTATACAGATTCAAATTATTATGCTCAGCATCAGCAAACAAATGCTCTGCAACACCAGCTCGAACAGTTCAAGATGGTGGGTGACCTCCAACTGTGTGAATGCTTCTTCATGGTAACTTCTCTCTAGCTTCAACTAACTGATTGCAATCATTACAAAGGAATTCAAACAGCTTTATGATCTATGGTAGAATTATTAAACTCTATTGACTTAGGTATAATTTTAATGTATATACAGGGAAAAAAAATAAAGTGAAATATGCATTTTGGAATCAAAACTAAGAATTTTTTTAGGATATATCTGTTATTTTTAGTTAAACTAGGTTTATTATGTTAGAGTTTTTGATATTGTCATGACCACATTTGTAGAAATTGCTAAAATTAAAAATGAATACAATTAAGGCTTTAATTTTAGGCTTTATTTTTATTTTAAAAACTAAAAGTTTAATCTAGGTATCTTTGTAACTTACATGCATCTAATGTAATTTTTTTTAGTATTATTTAAGGTGTATTTTTTAAATAGTCATCATGATCATAAAGTAATGCAGTTAATTAATCAATTTTTTTTATTGATATTTATTAAAGGTTATTCATTGATTCCTAGATAGTTATTCTTTAATTGAAAAATTGAAATTAAAAATTACTTTTTAAGTTAATATATTTAAAAAGAATCTAAAATATCGTAATTATAATTTTGATTTTCAAAAATGTAAAAATTAGTGAGTATATGTAATTAGGTGTAATTCAAAAGTATGAAAAATTTACTGTACTATTTTAAACATTAAAACTACATTTTCAGTGAATATACAAAATAGAATAGAATGAAGAATTTTAGGTACTTTTCAGTTATATAGATTATGATATAGTGACTGCTTTTATAAACTGTTTCAAACATGAACATTGGTTGTGTGTGTGTGTTATCCACACAAGAACTTCAATACAAACACATTGATAAAAAGTTAAATTATCTGATTTTTTCAACTTTATTTTTTATTACATAAGTAAATTAGAATTTGGCATATTTTTTTTTGTGGTGTCGTGTTTGGCTTCATAGTGTCTATAATTAATAAGCTTATGGTATTACAAAGAAAAAAAATGGTACTAAACTAAAATTAACTACTATTAATGGATTGAAGTTTGTTGAAACTAGTGCTATCTATTTATGATATTAACAATCAGTTTATGTTACAATATTTAAAAGCAGTGCCGGAATTTGGCATGTTTTCTATATTTTACAGTATTTAGCTTCATAATTCCTATAATTGATATGTACCAAAATTTTTATAGTCTGTACCAATGGCGCTTACAATTTTATTCCTACAGCTATTTTGGAAAGGGTACTGCCTTTTGAAGTGGAATTTTCTGCCTACATTTCTGATAACTGTTATTTTTTTGATTATAAATGTAATTATTTATTTTCAAATAAAATAATCTTAATATTTTCATTGGATATCTTATATTCAAATATTATTAAATATCTTTTGTGTATAATTGAGAAAATAATTCTTTAAATAAAAGAAAATTAATTATTTCAGTTTAAAAGTTGATGTTAAAAGCTATAGTTAAGAAAAAAATGTAATGACTGTGTTAGCCAAGTGATCATGATCTCAAACTTGGGGCTGGTGTTGCTTCTTTTGAGTTTAAATCCTAAAGGAATATATATAAACTAAATTAAATTCAGTGGCATAGCAGCCCATGAGCACCAAGGTCTGCTGTGCCCATCTCTGTTTTTGCGACCTTGGGCATTGAGTTGCATGAGCTAATGTTCCGGTCAGGTGGTCAGTTAGATGCAAAACCCCCAGTGTTAAGTTCCCAAGTAAGCTTGGTACTCATTTCTCAACCAACTGGCTTAGTCGACCTTTCCTAGCCGGGACTTTGAACCCAAAACCTGTGGCGTGGAAGTGCGATACGCTACCACTCAGCCACTGGGCTTCATTATATATATTGAATGTTTTATAGACATGTTTAGCACGTGCTCGAAGAGTACTCAGTACTAAAAATCTGCCAACCATCTAACTTAAACTCCTCTTGTCTGATTTATACCCATTATATAGTGAGAATGATGCATGTTAAATTTGTCAAGGTTTAGGTTTAATGTCCTCCCATTGGCATGTTGGGACAATTTGGAGAGTGGGGTGCCATCTCTGGTGCTGTTCTGATCACTTGTCCTTGGTCCAAAATTAAGGTCTATCACTAATAACCTTTGTGTTGCTTAAATAATTGTTTAATACCAATAGTTATGTTAGTTAACACGTTGAAAATTATTGATGAATTTTGCAGAAATTGCTATTATATTTTTAATATTTTTTAACTGTCTTTAACTCCAAAGTTCCTGGAAAAAAAATAGTTATTTTATTCACATTACAGTGAATTTTGAAGAAGCATTTTGATTTGAAAAATTGAAGGAGAAAAGAGTGTTTAGCATTAAGTATTTCATCTTTAGTATCTAAATGCTGTTTTTATACTTATTAAAAACATTTACAAAGTTTAAAAGTATCCTATGTGTAATTAGTTTTTAAAGATAATAAATAAAAAGAAGGTAATGCTGCTTAATTCTACATTAACTAATTTTTAGGAATAGTTCTACTATAGACGTATATGCTGTTTGTGCACTTTGCTTTAACTGCTTTATTTGCATTTTGCCTTAACTGCTTGTTTAGTTTTGTACATTTGGCATTAATTGTTTGTTTGCATGAATTCTCTTATTCTTGTCTGCTTTTAATCTGTTTTAAAGAAATGCAAATTTTTGTTTAAGAAGCTCCCAAACCAAGCTTGCCTAACTTTTTGACATTTTTTCTTCTGTATGTGCGCTTTTGATTCACAAATAATTTCTGTTAACTTACTATCTATCTATCTGAATGTTTCTTTTTATTATTATTTTATAATTATTATAAAATAAAATTTTGCACTTAAAATCTCTAATTTTATCTGCTTCTTATGTTCAAGAAAGGGAAAATTAAATTAAAACAATTTTAAATCTTTGGATTTATTTAGTATTTTTCTTTTCTTTTTTAAAATTAAAATGATTTGTATTGCATTTGTATTATTCATCAAAGAACATATGTACAGTGTTTTACCCGAGTTTTGTTTCAGTTAGTAATAATAATAGGAAATATATCTGCTGCTCTTAATCAAATTTATCTAAGTAATTTTATTTTAAAATTTGAAAAAAAAAACTTAATAGTTTAATTTTAATTTGTGACTTTGAGAGAAAGGGTTAATTTAAACTTTTGAATTTTTACTGTTTAAATGAAAGAAAACATCTCATTGCATTGAAAAAAACTGAATTTATATAATATGAAGGAAATATTTTTGATATTTTATTAATCTAAATTTTTTGTAAATCTGCCTAATTTTAAGTTTTTTTAAAATATGCTTTTATTTTATATAAGCTCCTTGTTTATCAAAGTAGGCCATTATTTTTTAGGTGGCTAGATTTTAACTTGAGGAAAATGTTCTTTCATTATTATACTGAGAAAAGTACATTTACTTTTTTTTACTTGTAGAGTAAAAAAATTAATAGTCAATTTACATTAATATTCTCTACTCTTGTAAGTAGTGGATAAATACTTATTTGATATGAATCATGCATATTGTATTAGCCCATATAGTTTTAAATGATAGCTACACTTTCTGTAACATGAATGCTACATATTTTTACTTGGATTGTTTTTGTATTTGTAAATTTTTTTTAATGTTTATTTTTGAAACTACCAGATTGATTTGAAACCACTATTCTTTTCTCATAATAATTTTGTTAGAAATTTTATATTAATACAAGGAAATTATTTTTTTTTTGGTTGGGTTTCTGATGAAAACACATTTAATATTATTAATATTCATTAAAAAAAATTTTTTTTTCATTGAGATAAATTAATTTCCTTTATATGTATTTTGGCTGTGAAATGTATCATGGAAAGGTATTTTAAAGTAATGTCATGTTTAATTTTTATTTCATTAAAAAATTATTTGTTTTCTAGATGTCGGATAATTGTCCCAATTCAAACAATGTGGGTTCACATAACAACACTGCATTGTTTCTGGCTACTGTAGACAGTGGTGGAGGGGGAGGTCCTCCTGATGGGGACATTTCTCTTTTAAATCAGAGTGGGCTTCAGTTTTCCAGTCAACTTTCGCCATCTCTCAACTCCACGCAAGATATGGATAATGCCATGTTGTATTCTATAACATCACTTGGTTCAGATCCACAGTTGCAATCACCCACTCTGTACACTAAATCCAGTGTTATTTCAAGTCATCAAACAACACCACAGACACCTCAAACTCCTACTAGTATTCCAGATATAATTTTAACAGGTAAATTTCAGTGAATTATGAAATTTTTAAAATAATCTTTGTTTACTTTTAACTAGATTAAAATTAAATTGATAATGCAATTTGTGGAATAATTATATTTTTTATTCTGAATTCAAATTGTCTTTTTTGTGTTTTTACATTTTTGTTTGCAAGTTATAAATTTTTGTATTGGAGTTGAAGCTAATATTAAATTATAAAATTTTTTTATATTTTTCTCAAAGTTATTTGTTAAATGATTTTATTTCATATCAAATTAGTATTTTAAATTTGCATTAAAACTATGTCAACGTTTAAAGTACTGCTTTAATTATATGTATGCTTATTATATATCAAGGGCTTAGTAAGTCTATTAGCATTTAAATTATAAGAGTCTTATATTGTGTATCATACTACATTGTATGTCTTATATTGTCTGCTCATAGTTGTCTTGTGAATTTCGCCTTGCAGTAATAAACTTGACATGCTTCTCGGTCAATAAAGATGTCTTGTTTCAATTAAAATATTGAACAATATTTCCAACCTCAGTTATAAACATCAGTAATGTTGGGAAAATTAGTTTTGTCAAAAATATTTTTTTTAGCCCTCATATTTTTGTTAGTAAAATATTTAGATTAAAAAAAGATAAAGGCTTAAAATCCGTTATTAACCAACTCAGCATCCCATGTGTGAACATTCAGAACAATATTCATATTGATTCTGCTTGCGATGATTTAGAGAAAAATTCTGGTAAGTTGTTAAAATAATTTCATTCAGCATTTTTTGTGTGAAAAAAATGAATGATGTAAATTTAATCTCATGACTTGCAGCAATAAAGCTTCATTACTTTCAAAATATGAATGTATTACATATATTTGTTCTATGATAGAGAGTGCACAAAAAATTTAAATGTAATCCCCCACCCCTTCTTTTGTTTTTATAATTGTATGTATGATTGTAAATAAACTTGATTTGTATTCTTTATTGTTCCATCCAGAATTTGAGTGATTACATGAGCTGATTGGCCATAATTATGTAATTGTGGCAGACATTTTTGTTAAGTCATGGGTTTAAGTCCTGGTGCCACTGAAGAGTAGCCATATAAAGGGGCTGATGCAAATATGTTGAGGCTTAAAGTTCTCATGTAGGCATGATGTGGAAGTTTTGAAAGTGGGATGCCAGATTAGATGTCGCCCGCATCACTTGACCATGGTTCAAAATTACAAAATTCATTCACAAAATAACTGTCATGTTTCTTTGAAGTGTAACATTAATAAAAACAAATCAAACGATCTAGAATTTGAAAAAAAAAAGAATCACTAGATTTTATTGTGTTTCTGAATTATATTGGGCTGCCTATCATAGACTGATGGCCCTCGTTGCCTAAATCTGACGTAGGTTTAAAAAGAATTGAAAGAACTATTTTACTGCTTTACTATGTATATTATAAAATTTTCTTTATACATATTTCATTGGAAAAATTTTCAATAGAAAAGTTATAAAATTTGTTGAAATATCTGGACCCCTTGCAGAGAGACATTACTTTAAACTGAACCTCCCTGATACCAAATCTGTATTTTCTACTGCGTATTCATATGTTTATAAAATAAGGCTAAGAAATGTATTTTAAATTTTATGAAATCGAATGATTAATAAAAGTGTGGTTAAAATTATTTTTGCTTAATTTTTTTATGTTTTTTTTAAAAACTTAACATCAATTTAATTTTGTTTAGTTTATTTTTATCTACCGAAATATTTTTATGAAGTAAATTATTTTGGAAATATTATTTGTCTTAAATATATATGTGTATTATATATATAATATCAAGAAACAAAATATGCAGTGGAAAAAATTATTGCTTTAATTCTACAAATTTTATGTAAAGTTTGAATTTTTGAGAAAAACATTGCCAATTTTTGAAATTAAAAGTTAGGAAACAAAAGCTCTATTTATGTAGCAAAAGCTCTAATCCCTTGCTTTTCAGGAGAGCTTTCAAGTGATCCTGAATATGAATTGAGAGGAAGACTTGAGCCCCGTGAGTTAATTTTATATCCATTTTAAGCAGAGAAAACAAACACTGCACATGTAGAGAACTAGAATTCAGCAAAATTAACCTGCTTCTTTTAGTGATCAAATTGTGCATTAATTCAGTTGCATAGTTCTCCTGTAATGTAGCTTGATGAGTGCCCTTATTATTTAATGCCATTATCAGTAATTTGGAAGAAATTGAGATTGGTGTAGCGTTTTTTGGTCTTGCGATTATTGTGTATGTTTTATGGATTTGTTGCAAGAATTAATGCTTTATAGTCACTGTGTACTGATCATTGTTTGACAGAGTTGTGTTCTTTTGAGATGCTAGTGTCATGAATTTTAACAGTTGCTAATTCCTGCTGTAAAATGCATGTCTACGTCATGGAATTTTATCTTTTGTTTTGTTTTGTTTTCTTGTTGTGTATTTGTCCTTTGTGTTTAAAAAAGAATTTGATTTAATGAAAAAAAGAATAATTTCAGTATTTGCTTTTATCGACTAAAAGTTATTGAGCTTATCTTTCTTTAGATTTGTGCATTCCACTTGTCAAGTTTGATAATAGATAAGTAAAATGTTGAAGGTTTGTTTATATCTTTTATTTTTAATTTATCTATGTCTGGAAGGTAATACTTTGAATATTTAAATACATATACGCACATTGGGTATGTTTTCAGAGTGCTTTTGTACAGTAAACATCTGAAATATAATTCTTTGTTACAGTGAAAATTATTACTAGTGTGTTATTGAAAATATATTTTTTTGATATACAAGTGCTGATATTTATAAATTTACACCCTTTTAAAGAAAATCATGTTATTCGAAAAAAGATAGGGAAATAGTGACCAAAACAAAGTTGTCATTTGAAAAAAATTCGATGTCAAAAAGGAAATTGATAAAACAGAGGGAAAAAAGATTATTTTTACAAATTATTCGTTTGACTGCTATTAGCATTAATTGAACATAAAGTAGAAAAATTCTTTCAATCTCTGATTATTCAATTCCTACTATTAGCTCACACTCTATATATGAGGCACATCCAGAAAGTAAGTTTCCCGATGTTTTCCCCTTTAAAGTAAATGTAATTAGCCGTGTCAATTGCGCATGCCTAACAGATCTATGAGGCATCAATCATATGCCAGTCGGACAGATCCTGCCTCATGTGAGTAGCGTGGTAGCAGTGGTCCAAAATGGAAGCTCTTATTTCTTCTCCCAATGCCTGCAAGGTTTGGTCAGTGATAAAGTTCCTGAATGCACAACGCATTGTGCCAAATGAAATTCTTTGCCAGCTCTGTCAGGTCTATGAGCCGAACATTATGAGTAAGCAGATGGTGCGCCCCTGGTGTAGTGAGTTTTCCGAAGATCGTCTAAAGTGTCCATGATGAAGAACGCAGTGGGTGACAGTCCCTCATCAATGTTGAGCTTGTGAGGCAGCGCGTGAGGGAGAACCGTCGCTTTATGATTACAGAGCTGAGCAGCCATTTTCCGCAGATATTGGGATCCTTGTTGCATGAGATTGTCTCCAAGCTTCTGCTGTTAAAAAAATTGTGTGCCAGGTGGGTGCCAAAAAACCTGACACCCGAATGCAAAATTCAATGCTTAGGAGCAGCACTGACTTTTCTGCAATGGTATCATGATGACAGCAATGAGTTCCTTAACAGGATCTTCACAGGTGATAAGACTTGGATTTTGCACTTCACCCCAGAAACCAAGCAGCAGTCAATGCATTGGCATCATAGGGATCTTTGGTCAGGATGAAATTCAAACAAACACTGTTGGTACGGAAAGTGATGTGCACGGTGTTCTGGGATAGGAAGGGCATTCTGCTCATTGACTTCCTTCCATGTGGTGAAACAATAAACGCTGACCATTACTATGAAACACTGGGAATTGCGATTTGCCATTCAAAACTAGAGGTGGGGAATGCTTACTTGTTGTGCTCCTGCATGACAATGCTCATCCACATACGGCTCAATGCACAGCAGTTGTTTTGACAATTTGGCTTGGAGTTTGATCATCCACCCTACAGCTCTGATTTTGCTCCCAGTGATTTTCACGTTTTCTTGTACCTCAAGAAATTCCTGTTCTCCGGTGAGCGTTTTGGCGATGACGAATAGCTGAAGACGTCTGTCACATGCTGGTTCCATTCACAGGCGACTGAGTTCTACGACAGAAGGATACAAAAGTTAATCCCATGATACAACAAGTGTCTCAATTCTGGTGGTGGCTATGTTGAAAAATAGCTGAAACATTGCTGTACTTGTTGCCAATAAATATGTTCCTGAAAGTGAGTTCTTTTTTTAAAAAATATAATGAAACTTACTTTCTGAATACACCTCGTATTTATTTATCTTGGTAGAATTTTCAGTCGTTAATGAAATACATTTTAAAGCGCTCAATTAAGCTGAAATTTTATATACATGATTATTTTGAATGACAATACAGTAATTTAATGATAATTAATAAAAATTAATTCATTAAAATTAATTATTCAAGGAATTACACACACACACACACAAATACAGCCATGTTGGCATCATTTTTGGTGACTTAGTGACCATTTTGGCAACTTGTGTCAAAACTTGAAAAGGTTTTTTTCTTGCATTTTAAAGCACTCATTTGAGCTGAAATTTTCCACACATGATTGTTTTGGGTGGCAATATGATAATTTAATTAAAATTAATTGACTGAAACTAATTATATTTAAAAACTTCAGATTCTGTCACGTTGGCTTCATTTTTTGTGACTTAGGTAAAAATTAAAAAGATATTTTTCTTACATTTTAAAGCATTCAGTTGAACTGAAATTTTATATACACGATTGCTTTGGATGACAATATGATACTTTAATGATAATGAATAAAAATTAATTACCACTTAATGTTGTGATTCGGTCATATGTATATACATATTTATATTAATTGTAACTATTTAATAAAAAGTAGCTAAAATAATTTTTATTTTTTTTTTTGTTGAATTAAGTAGGAATTGACTTAAAATTTTTTTTATATTACTTGTTTTTTTAAATATGCAACAGTAGGTTTTGTGTATATTGTTTGTGATAGTTATAGATCATTCTTACAATATGCATGTAGATTCAAATAAAAAAAAAATCTGCATGTGATATAATGAAGTATTTAGATCATTAAAAAGATCTAATAAAACTTTAGGCTGTTTTACAGGTCTGTTCAAAATAATATTAAAACAATATTTTTTTTGGATGAAGGGAACATTACTGATTAAAATAGAGAGTTAGAGGGGGAAAAGGTTTTTAGTGTATGTATACAATCAATATTATATTAAACACATATAACTGTTTTCCCTTAAAACAATAAGCAAGGTAATACAAGACAAAGTAAAAATAGCCTCATTGATGAATAGGACTAAAAATGCAGGGGTAAACAAAGTTTTAAGATTGCCTACCTTCCCCTTTATTTGCACGTATTGCTGTGCTTAAATAAAAGAAAAAAAGTGCAGTTTAAAAATGTTAAGTTTATTTTAATACTTAAACTCATAAAAAAAAAACTAAATTACCAAAAGCAAAGAATATCAAAGTAATCTACTTAATTCAATAATGAACCAAAAACAAAGAAATACATATATTTAAAAAGATGCTGATTGAATTTTATTGATCATCCTTATAATAAGTGATATAGAGTAAGCAAAAGTTTACTTAAAATTGAATGAAATGTAAGATATTTTCAGTATTTTTTTCATTATTTATTCAACTACTTAAATTGAGTGAAATCTGTTCCCCTTCCTTTCTTATCTTTTGCATTTTATTATTCAAAAAAACCAGTTGGATCTGTTAATTTCATCCAACTCTAATAAAAATTGTATTGTAATTAAAGAGCATTTTTTCCCCCTGTATTTTTCTCAAGAGTCTTCAGAAAACAATGATCTAAATTAGTAATTTTTTAAAAAACATGTATAAACTTAAAATTTCATTTTTAAAGTTTATATTTTCAGCATTTGCTCTACGTTATGCATAATTTTTCTATTTTGGACCAAAATTTTTTAAAGGTTGGGATTGGATTTTTTTTATTTAAGTGCAAACTAATAGGAAGTTATGTAAAATATTTATTACTACTTGAGCCATTTTCTTTGAAAGTGGTGGAAGTTCATTTTTGTCAAAAAGTTAGTTAATTTTAACTTTGAATGCAATCTGTTATGAACTTTTTAACTATGAATAGTTCCCCCAAAAGTGTTTAATATTACAAATATAATTGCTTTGAAAGTGGTAAATATCTCCATATAATATAAAATGGACTTACACCACTTTCAAACATGACGGCTCATGTTCTTAACTGAATATTTTATTAAATTTCTCTAAATATGTGAAAGCAAAATAAATTTATATCCTGTTGCATAAAATTATATAGATTTAAAATATCTCTTTTCTAAACTGTTGGTTTTAATTTTTCAAAATTTTGAATTGGTTATAGATTTTATATTATGCATGTACATGCACTGAAGAGCCAAAAAAACTGGTACATCTGCCTAATATCGTGTAGGGCCTCCCATGAGCATGCAGAAGTGCTGGCTGCAACATGACATGGCATGGATTTGATTAATGTCTGAAGTAATGCTGAAGGTAATTGACACCATGAATCTTGAAGGGCTGTCCATAAATTAGTAGGAGTAAGAGGGGGTGGAGATCTCTTCTGGACAGCATATTGCAAGGCATCCCAGATATATTCAATAATGCTCATGTCTGGGGATTTTGGTGGCCAGTGGAAGTGCCTAAATTCAGAAGAGTGCTCTTGGAGCCACTCTGTAGCAATTCTGGACATGTGGTGTGTTGCACTGTCCTGCTGAAATTCCCTTAGTCCGTTGGAATGCACAATGGACATGATTGGGTGCAGGTAATCAGAACAGGATGCTTACGTACTTTTCACCTGTCAGAGTCATATCTAGATGTATCAGGGATCCCATATCATACCAACTGCACACGCCCCATACCATCACAGAGCCTCCACCAGCTTGAACAGTCCCCTGTTGACATGTAGGGTCCATGGATTCATGAGGTTGTCTCCATACCCATGCACATCCATCAGCTTGATTCAATTGAAAACTAGACTCGTCAGACCAGGCAACATGTTTCCAGTCATGAACAGTCCAATGTCGGTGTTGATGAGCCCAAGCGAGACATAAAGTTTTGTGTCGTGCAGTCAACAAGGTACACAAGTGGGCCTTTGGCTCCGAAAGCCCATATCGATAGTGTTTCGTTGAATGGTTCACATGGTGACACTTGTTGATGGCCCAGCATTAAAATCTTTAGCAATTTGCAGAAGGATTGCACGTGTGTCACGCTTAATGATTCTCGTTGATTGTCGTTGGTCCCGTTCTTGCACCATCTTTTTCCAGCCGCAGTGATGTCGTAGCTTTGATGTTTTGTTGGATTCCCGATATTCACAGTACACTCATGAAATGGTTGTATGTGAAAATCCAAGTTTCATTGCTATCTCGGAGATGCTATGTCCCATCTCTTGTGTGTCGACTATAACACCACGTTCAAACTCACTTAAATCTTGATAACCTACCATTGTAGCTGCAGTAACCTATTGTGCCAGACACTCGTCTTACATAGACTTTTCCGACCGCAGCGCCGTGCTCTGATTGGTTCCATATCTCTTTATTTGCATACACATGCTTATACCAGTTTTTTTGGCCCTTCAGTGTCTATATATTTTTTTTAATTCAGAGTACCCATTACTATACTCAAGCCAATCATCCAACCTGAACTACTCTTCTCTGATATATACTAGCATGTAGAGGGGATGATGCATTAAATCTGTCAACGTTCAATGTGCTTTTGTTATCTGTGGAAGTTTGGAAAGTGGAGTTCCAGTTTATAGGTTTTCTCCTTGTCACACACACTTCACCATGGCCCAAAATTAGAAGGTCATCACCAATAACTCTTTAGCTTCTTTTGAGTGCAACATTAATAAAACAATTGGTCTTCACTGATTTATTGTTTAACCCTCTAAGCGGTCTGCACTTAAAGTTTGCCATTCTGAAGATGCTTCAAAAATGCACCGAACATATTTTTTTGCTTTCAGGTGGGGTTCTCAAAAGTGGTTGAGCCGTATTTTTAAGAATGCGGCTCGGCCGCTTTTGGGAATCTTGCTTGAAGGCAGAAAAAGCATCTCTGGAATGGCGGAATTTTATGTGCAGACCGCTAGGAGGGTTAAGTTATATAGGATACAGAGTAACAAATGCTATTATCTCCTTACTGGTTTATATGATTCTATTGTGAAAATGTGTTTTTATCTTTTATATTGGATTATTCTGTTGCTTCCTGTGGTTTTAATTTACTGAAACACCAGGTTTAATTTTATTTCTCCATCTCAGTATACAGATTAGAAATCACTATGCAAGGGCCTTTATTGTCGTGCAGTCAACAAGGGTACACAAGTGGGTCTTCTGCTCCGAAAGCCCATATCGATGGTGTTTCGTTGAATGGTTCACATGGTGACACATTCATTATATATATATTGAAAAGTATTGGATATTTATTTTTCAAAATTTAAATAATTACATTTTTAATTGTGAAATGCATTTTACTTTATTAAATTAAGGCTTTAAAATACCTTTAGAATATTTTGGCTAATTTTTAAAAATTCATAATATAATTCTGGTCATTGAGTTTCTTTTAGAGCAGGGGTTCTTAAACGGTGGCCTGCGAACCCCTGGCATGAGCAGTGCTTCTCTAGGGGGTCTGTGGAGTCTCATTAAGATTGAGATTTTCCTATTTTACAGACTCCGAAATGCCTCCTGGAAAAATTGAAAAATGTGCCATACTAGACTAAACCATTAAATTGTTCCCAATGAAAAAACTTTACTAGAACCAGTATTTTGATCAAGAATATTAAGTCGAGGTGGGATGTTTAAAATCTTGGGGGTCCATGATGTCACGCTGATACGTTAAGAAGGGGGTGGGGGGTGGGTGTTGTGATGGAAAGTTTAAGAACCGCGACTTTAGAGTGTTTACAGTCCTGTCAATTAAAAATCATTCACTAAAATTATATTAAATAAAAGGAAAACATTTCTGTTAATGGAAATATTTTTGTGGACATAAGTGAACATGGAGAGTATTTATACTGACAACACTCATCAAAGCAATATCAATAAAGCTGTTTAAATGCTTTTTATGTGTTTCAGAAATTTTTAAAATCTGCTTCGCAAATTAAATGTTATTTATTTTTAATTTTAAAACCATGATTATTCAAGGTAAAAACCTGGGGATAATGAATTAAAAATAATTGCAATTTATTTGCATTTTGTTCAATCAGTATTAAAACCCAAATGGTTTACATAATGGTTAATTAATATTTTTATTTCCTTTTTGTCACTTTAACAAGAATTAGCTCTGTTTTAATTAATGATGACAGATTGAATAAAACCTGATGATTTTAAATTTAAAAAAAAATTGTAGGACCTTCCTGTGTTGAATTTTGAAAATACTTTATTTCCTTAGCAAAAATTAAGTTAATATTTAACTAAATGTCTTCATATTAAATTATGCATCCATGATCTTGGAAGAAATATTGGTGTATTTGTATACATTAAGTTTTATAAATTCAAAGTGACAAATAATTTATAAAAAAAAATTGTCTCACACAGTTTGTGAAAAGTTATCCCCATTTTTTTAAATAAGTATTTTAAAATTAATGTTTCTAAAGTTTAATTTCTTTTGACCTTTTCTTTGTAGTTATTTTAAGTAAAGTCATAGATATAAGTTGTTGTAATTCATGTAATATTTCCCTTTAAGTTATTTGATATACAACCAGAGTGGCATTTGCTTTCATGATAATTCAGAAGAAATTATGAGCTTTTGCATCATAAATACCACTAAATTTTGGCTGAATCTACAAAAATTCTGTCTACTATGGGGAAAGTGGGTTGTAACAACCCACTTTCCCCATAGTAGACAGAAACTGCTGCCCAATGTCCTTTATATGATGTAATATGAATATTATGAGTGATATATCACCTCAAGTGAGGTCTTCATTAGTAATCATAATTCAAAATTATGAGGTCCCTTGATTGTGGTTCAGAATTATAAAATCTATTGTGTTTGCTTTTGTCCTGTACATTTACTTTAAAATAATTTATTTTAGAATTTATTTTCACTTTTATATATTTTGTTAATAATTAAAACAGATTGCCTTAGTTCACTTGTGGACAGTGCCAAAAATCTCTAATTTTGGTACATTCAGTATTAAATATTTACAGGATTTTCATGTTAAGAAAACTTCAAAGAAGGCATTCGATGCTTATCAAAATATGTTATATAACTTTTTTTTTGTAGAATTTAAATGCATTTCAGTTTCTTGTTGAGCATTTAAATTCTTACTGATGCATTGCATCTCTGTATTATTGCTTATGTAATGAATACTTGTGACCCCTCTTCCCAAGAATATAATTCCTATTAAGCTATGAGAAATTTAAAATTTTTTTATCTAATGGACTATTGAAAATTTAAAATTCAAGTATATACTTTTTATTGCCTGTATACTTGAATCTGTATACATGTCTTTTATTAAAACATTTTAAGTGTGCTATCTATGTGAAGCATATTAAAGTTAAATTGATCAAAACAAAAACTTTATTGAAGAATATTGTGTATGTTATTTTTACCATTCCTTTTCTTCTTGGCTAATGGTTCTAGATTTGGTTTTGTCAGTTAACGATATTTATTAAAAATGTTATTCTGAAAACTCGACGAGAATACTTTTTACTTATTATTTTATAAATTATTATACCTATTGTGATAAAAAAAATATCTGGAGTTCTTTTTTAAAAATACATCTAGATAAGATAACATCTGCAAACTTTTATTGTATATTTTTACAATTTAAATCAACATGTAACATTCAGGAATTTATTTAATTTTATCTTAAAACGAAAGAATGTTTTTAAGCTTGTTGATTTTTTTTTACAAAATTGAGTTTAATTGAGTAAGAAATATAAATTAAATTTTGTTTTTGAAATGGAATTTCTGTGACAAACACATTTGAAATGTTGTAAAGATGACTATTTATTAAAAGCAATAGTATTCAGTTGGTTTAATATGTTTAAAAGGTAGAGAATCCTTCTTGTAGATGATTTACAATCTGGTAGACTGTTCACTTGAACTAATGCTCAACATTTTGATCAGATTCTAGAATCAATTCTTGGTTAGTACCATTTAACAAAAAGAAATATCACACGAAACAAATTTTTTCATTTAGTTCTTGTCAAGTAATTTTGAAGGATCATTTAGATTCACACAAAACATGTTGCTTTTTGTGTTGTATGGTCCTACAAGCACTTCATTTTCGACCAACTCCATGAGACTTTCTTTTGTTTGTATAGTTGAAATTATCTCTCAATGGTCATCATTTTGAATCCATTGATACAATATAGAATACTCTATGTGAATCTTGAAGGGATTTGCGAAAACAACTTTAAAACAAATTTTGAGGATTGGAAATATTGTCAGAAGTGCATTGAAGCTGAAGGAGATTACTTTGAAGGAGATATAATAAATTCTGACTAGTAAAATTGATACCTCTTCTGTTTTCTGACAGCATTCTAGGTACATTTTGATCACAGTAGTATCTTATACAATTATTTTATTTAAGAAATTCATTAAATTTTATTTCTTTTTGTAATATAGTATACAAAGTTGAGATGCATCAAAGTAAGTTTTCTAAAAATATTTCTACAAACACTTGAGGTACTATTAACTATTACTTTTAAATAAATATTTTTATAAACAATTATTCTATTTAAAAAAATGGTGATTTTCTTTTCTTTTTTTTTTTACTTGGATAAAATCTCTAATTATCCCTCATATAATTCATGAAATAATTATTATTCTTTGAATATCACTGGGAAATAATTTTCATTTCCAAGTTTTAAAATTATTGACATTACATTGTATTCTTTTACACCTGCATTGTTTCTTAACATTCTTTACTGTTGAAATACAGTTATTTTTGAAACACTCACACACTGAATAACATGATTCTTTTACTATTATACTTGCTGTATTTTAAATTAAAAATCACTTACTTTGAAAATAGAAGGATTGTTGAACTTGCGTAGCATTTTTATGCATTTATTTTATCATGGTATACCTTTGAAATTAATAAAGAATAAAAATTATATTACTTTTTGAATAGTCTAAGAAAGTTGAAAGAACAAGCATATGAATCATTGTACAAAGTTTATAAATAATTGTAACATATATGAACTCACAAAAGAACAGGGAAAAAGTACAGGGTCCTTCAAATTTTTTTGGGATCATTTTGTGAATTTTTGCACAGTTTTACCAGAAACTGTTTTGGGATTTTGAAATTTATTGTAGATTATTTTTTACTTTAAAAATTATTTGCTTGTTGAAAAATATTTAGTTTTAAAGTATTAATATTTAATAGTGTGCAGTCAAGAATAAATTTTTTCAAATTGCAGCTCAATTAAAGATTTTTTTTTTTGCATTTTTTTGTTTTTTGTAGTTCATTTTGTATTTTTCTCCTTTTCTTATGAGGATTCTTTTCTTTTGTCATTCCAGCACCAAGTGGTGATGAGCCTATTTTAAGACAGGACTTTGCAAAAGAATTAGGGTGTGCAATATCAAACATGTGTGGTACATTTGATTCAGAGTTCTTTACACCTGAAGAAGCCCTAAGGGCAGGACTTGGACCTATTGATTTTGATGGATTGCAAATATTAACGGACCCAGACATGCCTGTTGTCAGTGATCCTACAGCAGAAGATACGTTTCATCTGGAAGGTTCATAGTGATAAGAGCTTTTAATGGAGCTAAGTATCAGAGGTGTTTTTTTTTCTTTTTGTATTTTTACTCCGAAAAAGCAGACAACCCAAACAAAACTGCGTCCACTGTGTGTTTCATTCTCTGCGTAATTATCTCCAACATAACAACGTGATAATCTAAATGCATTTCCATCTTCATTCTCTAAAAATATATATGTAAAAAACTAAAACTTTAAAAAAGCATTTTTATTAATGTTGAAACAAAACAAAAGTGACCTAACAAACCATCTTGTTCTTACTTGTAATCTGTACAGAATCTTTTATCACTCCTAGAGTGAAAATGTTGTAAATTTGCCCCTGGGAAGCAAGCAAAGCCAATTGCCAAGTTATGGCAGATGTACATATCTGTAAAGTTGTAGATCATTTGATTGTTAATTATATAACACCAAATGGAATGAAAAGATTGACAGCCTACAGTTGCCCTAGTATTATTATGTAACTATTACAGAAACCATGAAATGGCATTGGAGAGCATGTTGTATATTGGATTTGTACAAATTCATGTGTGTTCAGGTGAAATCAAACTCCATCTGTAATTATAAGCATGTCATTTTCCCATTTTATTGTAGTGTACGGTGTTTGACTTCTGTTTTTAAAATATTTCTATTTGCTCATAATTTCTGTGTTTATGCATGGTTTTGTGATATCAGTAGCATATTTTTCAAAAAATGACAAGGAATCAAGTTGTTTTTTACTGCACATGATTTTGCATTTAGTTTGTTAATGCTCAGTTCAGGGTTGGAATTTGTAATTAAATCTGAAAAATGTTTTGATATATTTAAAAATGTTCCTTAAAATAAATTTTATTTTTTACTATTCTAATATTTTTATTTTGATTTATATAAAAATATATTGATTATTCTGTACAATTATTAGCTCAGTAAAAAGTGTTTGTTTCTTTCAAATCCTAATTAATCAAAATATTTTTAGTTTCTTAAATTTAATTTTGTACTTATTTTTGTCATTTGCCATTTATGTGCCTGTATATATTGTTGTGCTTTTTAATACAAATCTGTTAAGTAAAATTGCATTATTGAGAGTTATTAAGATCTGTCTTGCAGTTTTAACTATTCCTTTGAAATATAAATTGTAGATAATTGATTATTTGTGGTCTATTATTTTCCAACCCTGGTATTTAAGGTTTGTTGATCTTCAGACCATTATCTGTGTATGCCTTTAATTCATTGAAATGTGCTTGGAATTGAAGCATGTGTATATATTTGGAAATTTTCTTATCCAGAAATATATATATATATATTATATTTTTAATTCTACATTTACTGGCTATTATGCTCTGTAATATGCTGACTCAAAATCTTTAGGTGTTTCCACTATAAAATTTTATACTTGTAAAATATTATTTGATATTTCACTCTTTTCAGAAGTTTTGAATGCAATTTGACAACCATTTGTGTCCACTTGTTGTCCTTCACTTATTAAAACATACATTACATTTGTGACTTCAAGTTAAATTACACTTAAATTTTAAAAAATATTATTT
This sequence comes from Trichonephila inaurata madagascariensis, assembly GCA_019973955.1. Taxonomy (NCBI): domain Eukaryota; kingdom Metazoa; phylum Arthropoda; class Arachnida; order Araneae; family Nephilidae; genus Trichonephila; species Trichonephila inaurata. Next base: position 379,765 of record BMAV01016557.1, read on the forward strand.
TTGTTTGATTTATAAAATATGTATGATTTTAATATTGCTATAACTTTTCCTTTAACGTTGGCTTTTTTTTAAATATAATTTATTCTCATGACCACTGAGCAGCAAATTTGCATAAAGATTTTTTTTTTTTTGCATAATTTTTCATATTAAATGTGCCAAATGTTTCACTATATTTTGTTGAATTATCTCTCTTCTTATGGCATTACCTTGCAAGTTCCGCTTAACATATTTTGGAACTTGACATGTATATTGTGACAATATTAATTGTTGAAGATTTTATCTTTATGTGTATAAAATAGAGATGTGTTGTTTTCTTAATGTTCTATTTTTTTACTTGTTAACGTAGTTTTCTTGAAGGAATTTGAATTATTTGAAAGTTTATTTAATAAATGAGGAATTTGAAGGTTTAATTTAAATTGAAAGGTTATTTAATAAATGATAAATTCTGTTTTTTTTGGAGGGGAAACTTAGAATGCCGAAGAGCAAATTCATTAAGATTTTATGATAGAATTCACATTTGGGAACTTGAAATTGTTATTTCCCCTGTGGATTTCTGATGTAATCTTTATTATCAATAAAATTATTTTTTTTAAAAAAAGTAAAATATTTGTAGAATATTAAAATGAATTTGAATTGCAATACATAGTCATTTTCCTTATTTGTATTTTCATTTGAAATTAAGTGATACAGCTTTAAAAAATTAATTGAATTTAGTTCCTTAGACAGATCCTTTAATACTCTTGGAAATAAAATTGCTTTCTCTCTTTTAAGTTTTAACATGTAATCTATAATGTTTTTAGATTTAATTTTTTTCCTTTTTTACATTTATCTTTCAAATGCATAATTATTGGTAAAGTAAAATATTTTTTGTTTTAAAAATGAAACACACTTTATGCAAAATATTTATCAATTCTCACATTTTTTTTCATTTCTTATATATATATACTGTAGTAAATTGTCTGTATAAACTTAATATTTGAGGGACATTATTAGAATGTTTCAAAATTTTTGTGTAATATTTAATTGCAATTCCTTTCTTTGTTTCTTCTGTTTCAGAGCAAAAAATCTTAAGTTTCATTTTTAAACAACTCCTTTTTTTCCTTTTTTTTGAAAAAATTTGTATTAAATGTAGAACTTTGTTAATTATTTCTCTCAACTTGTCATGATTGATGACCCTTTTCGTGAATCCATCTTTATAAATACTTTCCATCTTTATAAATACTTCAAAATTCACAAGCTGGCTTATTATTTTTCATCCTTCGAACTTTGAATAGGATAAATAGGATTTATGTATGTTATGCTGTGGAATATAATGAAATTTATAAAGTTCAGTATTATGATTCCCCTCCTATTTCTGCCATTGTTTCAAAGCTGTTAGTTTATTATTCTAATTTTGAAGTATTTCTCATTCATTTTATTGAGATTTAATTTAATCTTATTTTTATAAAAGCAACAGTTAAAACACAGAGAAAATAACACTTATTAAATTTTATCAATTATGGGAGTAAAAAGAAATCAAGAACAGTTGCCTAGTTATCAAAGGTGTAGTTTTAAAATTGTGTAATTTACTTTTTGTTTAATATTTGGTTATAAACATAATAATAATAAAAAGAGATAGTGAAGGTGAAAAAATATAATTGGAAATTGATTGAAATTTTTTTATTGAATAGTTGTGTTTCTTAATAGCAAATAAAATTTTCAGTTATGATGATATTAATTCTAAAAATAAATTTGAGAATTTATTTTTAAGCATGTTTGTAAATTTTTTACATGTAATGCATCATCTTGTTTCAGTTTGTTATTGATTTAATCAATATAAAAGTAGACTGTGAAATCATTTAAAGAAATTGACATTCTGAAATTTTTGTATTGTTTTAAGGGAAAATGTTCTTAATTTATTATTTCCCCTTCTACTTCGTTTTTCTTTCTTTTTTAATTTAGAATTGTAGAGTTCTTTTGTTAAATTAAAATGGTTCAGAATAACTGTCAAAAAGTATTGATATGTATTAAAAATTCTTAAATTCTCTTATTAAAATTCATTTAATAATTTTTTGAAAAATATTCATGATTATTGTCCCACAAACATTTTTTTAGCAATATTTGTAAGACAATTTTACATGTTTTTCAAGTATTTATTGTTTAATTATATTTTTTTTGAAAGAATTGATTAAAAAAATTGCAATATAAAAATTGCCTTTGTGCTTTTAATGTATTGTTCTTTACAAGGTGTTTTATTTCAAAAATGGTACTTATGATTGGATTTTCTGAAAATGTGTGAAATCAGTTTTGTAAGGAATTGCCCTAAATGTTGTTATTCTAATCTGATTGGAAAAGACATATTTGCATGTTGATAATTGGGCTTCTTTGACCATTGAGTGCCTTATATTGTATTCAGTCTATTGAAACTTGTTATAACAATTTACTTGTTAAAAGTTCATTTTCCTTTGAATGAACTTTTAATAGTGATAACTTTGTGGTTACCACAAAAAGTAACAATTAACAAATACAAAGATTTCTGTTTCTCCATTACATTTTTAGAAGGAGTAAATTCAGCTGATCAAAACTATTATGATAAAATTATTTATAATTTTTAAATATTTTTATTTTTCTTGTAAAAAAAAATAATTTTCATATTGTAATGAATGCTCAGTGTTCATGAAAATATGTTGTTTTTATTATAGTAGTTTCTTTTTTAATACTGTTATTTGAATTATTCAAAATAATATACTTTATGAAAGACTGGATTGTAAAAGACTGGATTACTGTGTATTTCAAAAAATAATAAATATTGTTTTTAAGTTAAACATCCATGTATTAAAAGTTAGCATAAGTCTGATATATATAGCTTATATCCTATTCCTTGCTATTTTTTTTTTCTGGATTTAATGACAAAATTTAGAAAATTAAAATGAGACTTTATCTGCAATTATGTTACACTTTGTTTCACTTGGTTAACTATGAAATAATTTATAAATATATATGATGGATTTCTTCTTTAATAATACTATTTCTTACTTTTAAGTTTTTAAAAGTAGGAAAGCTTGTTGACTAGTATCTATGTAGGCAGGTCATAAAAATTTAGTATTTTCTCATACAGAATCATAGTGAATTCGAAAATGTTTATTTTTCTGCAACTACGCCTTCCACCAAAGCTTTCTTAATGAATGAAATAAAGGTATTCTCTAACTCCAGTGAAAAACAATGGATAGTTTGTCATCCACACTTGTATAATATTTTTCCAAAACTGTACCATTCTTGTATTACATGTGCCAGCTGATATGCATATTTGTCATAATATAAAATTGCGATTTTTCTCCGAAAACTTTATTACAAGCTATTCCACAGTATTTCTTCAAATTATTGCGAGCTTATCCCACAATGCTGTTTGAACACGGTACATGCCTGATATGTACCAAGTGTAATTTTCATGTGAGTATTTTTGGGTACTTGGTAATTGGATCATTAGAATTTTGTACTTTAAAGATGTGGACTATTAGAAATAATTTAAAAATTTGGTCTTTCTGAAATTGAATTTTAATCATCTATATTTCTTTTGATGAGAGAGTGAAAAAGTTGCAGAAATATTGAGATTGTACTTTTAATTAGAAAATACCTTAACTTTCATGTGAATTAGCTCTCCCAATTCTTTGTACCTAGGACTTATCTATACTTTTATTCCCATATTTTAAATTATATGAATTTTTAGATACAATTTTGACCTTCAACTTAAGCTTTACTGCTGTTACTCTATAGCATCACTGCATGTTGTGATATTTTTTTATCAAAGCTTTTTTAATCTTTTTTGCATGAAATATATATGAAGGGTTTTCATTGCTCTTTTATGAAACATTATTATTGAAATTATATGCACTAATTGATATAATTTTAGCTCGTATATGGAGTCTTGTATTTTGTGTAATTGGTCAGCAATTCCAACTGGGGAAAAATATAAATTTAAAAATGTTAACAAAAAGCCATATTTTTTAAAAAATAAAGTACACGGTTGCATATTTCTTAAGTGTTTTTCCCATCATAGCTGTTTCCCAGATACATATTCATACATAATTTGAGCATTGAACTTCGGCACTTAAATGAGAATGAGTTTTTTATTATTAAAAATATCCCAAATAGTCATAGATGCCTTTGAGTAACTGCTAATGTTTATGATGAATTACATAAAAATTGTTTTTGTTAAAATGTATATATTTTTTATTATTTTTATTAAGAATTTATTGTATTAATCAGTTTAAAATGTCATTAATTTTATCAAATTTTTTTTTGATTTTATTGAAAAATTTAAACATGTTTTTATCGTAATGTCTAGATATGTTTTATATAGTACATGATATTTATTACCTGTTATGTTCTTGTTGAAATTAGTTTATTTGTTGCACATTGTGCACAAGAGAAACAAAAAATAATGGAAAGCTTTCTTTTTTACATTATAACACATTTATTTAATATCATTTTTTCTTTCGCATAATTTTTTAAAACAGATTTTAACTAATCATTTTGCAGCCATCTCTACAAGATATTGTATGTAAAAAGATTTTATGAATGTAATAAGAGCATATGTGTTTTTCACAAATATGTATATATTTTGTTTATAGAATACTGAATATGAAATTTTTTGAATGATGCAATAATTTAAATAAATGTAATAAATTTATATATTTATTTATGCAATTTGCATATTTTAAATTCAAAAACTATGTTGGTACTTTATTGTTTCAAACTAACAAAGTTCCTTTTTAATATAGCTATGTTTGAAACTGCATTATTTTTAATTTTTTTTTGTTTTTTTTTTTGAAAAGTTTGTCTTAACCTAGGAAATAGTTTTTCCCTTCCTCAAAAGTGATATTGCGACTTAAGTAAAAAAAGAGATTGAGCTTAAAATTTCTTGATTGTACCTTAAAATTTTCTGTGTGTTTATATTTTATTCATGTTTTTGCATAAATGTGAAAAGGAAGACTAATAATAACAGTTAAATTCCTTTAAAAGAAACTTAGACTTTCTTGAATTAAAATGTTTCTAATATTATTAAGTTCAAAAGTGTTGATGAAAAAGTATCATTTAGGAAATATAAATGTAACAATGTTTTGTTTTAAAAGATTTTTAGATGTTAATATTTTATATATTCTATGAAACTAATATTTAAATGAGTTGAGACTTTTCATTATAATTCTTTTGATTATACTAATTAAAACTGAGCAAAAAATAGATTAATATAATTATTTTGATTAGAATACAATTTTTGTATATAAGAATTCTAGTTTTTAAGAATGCAATTAGTACAATTTGGAAATCAGATGCTCTTGTAAGCTTAAGTTTCATTACCACTGACAATCAGTGGAAACAATGTAAATTGTCTGATATATGTGATTGTGATGATCGACACATGATATAAAGAAAGAAATCTCTGCATATATATATATACATTCACTTTATCTGTTTATGATGCACACAGAAATATTTACAAAGTTTTAACATCCATGTTGAAGTGTTAAATGTTAAATATTACTTCTGTCTATCCCTTAGGATCCTGTTGGTTATTATTAATTGTACAATTGAGTGGGTATAAAATAGTATAATATATGTCTCTAACTTCTGCACATGTTACAGTCAGTGTATTATACTTCAGACTTCATCTATCTTCTATTTTGTCATTGTTGTTGAACTTTGTGACAATATTAAACAAATTAATGTTTTTAAATTGTATCATTTATTAGACCCATGCAGTTTATTACATGCACATATTAATTTGAAACTTCCACATTATACAATTATATCAGTTTGAAGTACCAGATTGTATTGATCTAGTACAGGAGTGTCCAACCCAAATGACCTTAACGTGCCACTTTGGAAAAACATTATAATCTCGCGGGCCGCACATAAAAATATGTACCTTTATATCAGATTTGGAAACAAAACATTTATTAGAGTGAAAATTTAAAACAGAATGAATTATTATTATTTTCATTATTTTTCATGTATATAGACATAGATAATATAATAATGTTTATATAATATAATAATGCAATGATTAAATAATGTTTAAAATATTACAGTTGCCATTTTCGGGAAAATTATGGTGTTCCTGTTGAATTGATCTTTCGTTACTCATTGTTAAAACTTGATAGTGCTGTCATTTGCAAATGATTAAGTATATATTGTCCTTTATCTTAACCATTCTGAATATTTTTATTAAACTTTAAAAAAGGTCTCTGACTGCCTTTGGAATTTCGAGCACTCCAAACAGAAAAAAAGGAGGAGAAATGAAAGTCGCACACACAGAGAATTATGTACCATCCATAGTAAAGCATATACATAATGCAATTCGAAATTTATTAAAAAAATAATTTACTATAGTAAAATCAAATGTAACAGTTTGATAAAATATAAAATCTATTTTGTCTAAAAGGACATTTCTATTATCAAAAGGGATTTATTTAAAACAAGAACAGGTAACAGGCAAATGCATTGTATGTGTATATATATATATACACATACAATGAGGGGATATATATATATATATATATATCCCCTCAAATAAATTTCAAAATGAAAAAACTTTAAAAATCTGATATTTAAAATTTTTTTAAAAAGTCGGCGTGCCGCATGTTGGTCACCCCTGATCTTGTAGAATTTTTACAATAATGTTTTTTTTAAAAATATTATAGAATAATTCTTAAAAACCTGAAATTAAAATCAAAGAAGTCTTGTCAATTTCGATATTTCTGCCATATTACAGAATACATCTGATAAAGGCCTGTTCATGTTTTGCTATACAATATTTAGAATTCTTTGTTTCAAAACTTGTTGGTTGTGGTTTTGATGTAGCTTTTTTATTTAGTTAATATAAAAAATTAGAAAACTTGGTGGTGTGGTGGGACTAATCCCCATCTGGTCTAGTGAAACTAGACCAGATCCATGAGACCATAAATCTGTACAAAGTCTTAAGAACAGCAGGGGGGATGCAACAGCCTCCTCACAGGAAAACCCCAGACATTGCAGAATGTGCTGAGGAGAAAAAGGACTGATGTTACATTTGGTTGTTGAGTTGCATGAATTTGCCACCCTCAAAATTCATGCACCTCAGGTGAAAATCGTGAGAATGCCATTTGATATGATCTGGAACCCTTGAATGATATGGCGAATCCAGGGTGTCTTTGAAAGTACCATAGATGTACAGGAGGGACGACCCAGGTTCTACATATTAATTCATTAACCCTGGAGTAGATCTCAGTGGATTGTAAGGACCATGTGGTCTTCGGATCCACAAGTTGCTGGTAGCCCGCCTTACTGGGTGCGTCCATAACCGTTCCGAAGGCCTACATGAAGGACCCACTGTAGATGAATAGGGTGCCGATCGAAAGCTGTTGAAAAAAGGTGAAGAATACTCCTGCTGGGGTGCTATGCGTGATAGATGGCCAATTCGATAAATGTTGGATGGATGATCGGCTGTCTGTCAGTATCCAAATTTCAGAAAAAGCTAGATCTCTTATGTTGTTAATAAATGAAAGACCACACATGATAGCTATTAGCTCTGTTCTAAAGACAGAAGCATGGTCAGCATTTCTTCTCTGGTATTTGATGACGCGGCCAGGTAGTTCAATCAAAACTCCACTGCCAGTAGTATTTGTCTCTCCCTTACTGCCATCAGTATGGATCTTGGCTGCATTCAATGGAATTCTATCAATTACCTCCGGAGCAAATTGCTTAAGAAGTTCGGGGTGGTCAGACATTTTATTGACATTGTGCATTACATTATAATGGCTTGAGAACCCCTGGAATCAAAAGGAAAGAGGGTTGATGAATGAGAAGTCATACAGTGGTGTTCCTCATTAAAACTCGGGTTTTGTGCAAGTGCCTGGGAAAAGGGACTATTTCGTTTCAACCTTTGGTTATCTTTCCAATGTTTTAAGTATTAAGAGGTTCTAGTTGATCACCATAACTGAGCAGTTTGTTGAAGTACTTTGTCAAACAATAGTTTCTTCTCATAATTAGAGGCTGGAGGTCGCACTCATATAGAACTAAGTTATTAGGACAGCTGTTACAAAGGTCTGCGATGATTCTAGCAGCACTCAGCTGTATTCTTTCAAGTTTTTTAAGGTTAGAATCTGAGGCAATAAAGAAAATGGCAGAACCAAACTCCAAAACAGGTCTTAATTAAGGTAGTATAGGTAATTTTCAGAGTGGCGGCATCTGCACCCCAATCGCGCCCAGAGATGTATTTTAATATTTTAAGGCGTTTTCTACTTTTATTAATCAAATCCTCTATATGCCAATTGCAAAGAATCTCTTGGTCTAGGGTAAAACCTAGATATTTAGGATGTTTTACGTATAAGAGTTTTTGATCCTTTATAAAAACTGTTGGTTGATATTTATATAGATGTCTATTGGTGGTGGAAAAAACTGGTCACAGACTTCGTGAGATTAAAGGATAATTTGTGGTTAGTTGCAAAGTCATTGACTCTGCTTAGGCTCTGGAAAAACTTACAAACTCAGATGTCGAAGAAATATGTGTGCCTTCCCCTCACTCTCCTACATTTTCAATATTAAAAAATTAAATAGAACTGGGAGAGTTTTAACTATTCAAATACAAGTAATCAAAGTAAAAAATTATATAAGCAGTTTTAGGGGTGGATAAAGGGGTTTCATTGCATTTTAAAGTCAATTCACTGGAAACATAGAGGAAGCTATCAGAATGAGTTTCTACTACACTCGCATGGCATTGTAAGGAGTAAACAGTAATTCGAGGTGTCTGATATTAATAACAACTTTGCACTCGTACAGTATAATTCACTTTTAAGAAGCTGGTGTATACAAAAAAAAATTAGATCGCATAGTAAAATTTAAAACAATTTGGAGATAAAATCACGAAATGTGGAAGTAATTAGAGTGTACATTGTACAACGAATCTTCTGAACTTTTATTGCGAGAATTTCAGGATTTCTTTCCTCTCGCTCTCTTTTTCCTTAGAATCGTTGTAATGTATTTTTGTTTTATGAAATGTTTGGATGAAGAAAGGAGACAGGAAGCTAAAATACGTAGAAAAAAGTGAAAAAATCAGAAAAAATGATGATTTATTGGTCCTTTTTTTAAATTTTGAAGTCTTATTTATTGAACTTTGATCTTTTTTTAAACCGATGGGCATTAAGTCGATCGCGATCGATCTGTAGACCGCTAAGACATTTTTTTTGGGGAAGAGGAATCGCCTGAATATCTTTTATAAACCGAAACTATTCAGGGTGGCTGACATGCAGATTAAGTCTTCTACTGACTATAACTACAATAACTAACTTAAGATGAAAATATTTTTTTAATGTATTTTTGGGGTATTTTGATAATAAATACATCACATTATATTTGAGACCCTTATTATTATGTTTATATCTTCCGTTTTTTCCTTTAAATGTGGTTTTGAAAGTGTGAATTTATTTTATTTTATTTATGTGGGTAACTACATATTCCGTATTTATTATTAAGTTATACAGGGTGTGGCGAAAAAACTAGGAACAAATTTCTTGCCTCCTAGAATAATTAGCGAATTTCCTTTCAATTGGTGTTTTCATGTTCCTTTATCTACCACTTTAATAATAAATTATTTTCTAATATATTTCTTAGTTTGTACTATTTATGTGTTTTTGATAATGTCAAGCAAAAGGTCTGCTATTTTACAGTTGTTTCAGCAAGGGAAACAATAGTGTGAAATCGTTCGTTTGCTTAATCTACCTCGGCAAACAGTGTCTGATGTAATCTGCCGTTTCAAAAAGCTTGCGATGATGATCAACATCCAGGAAGTTGGCGAAAACGCACTGTAAACACTTCAAGGAATCGTAAGGTCATCAAAAAGCGAGTCCAGAAATCCGAGGGGTTTCGCCCAGAAGTAAGATCCCGTCGTGACATGGGAATAAGTGACAGATCGGTGAGGCGAATAGCAAAAACGGAGCTTGGACTGAATACTTACAAGTTGCGAAAAGTTCAGCTTCTCAGAGAGCAAGTCAGCACTGGGAGAGATTCCTTTTCAATGATGAGAAGCTCTTTATACTGTTCAACAAGATCATAACTCCCAAAACGATATAATCTGGTCTGTGGACGTCGGCAATTGTTGAACATCGCCAATATCCAAAGTCGGTCATGGTTTGGGAAGGAATTTGTGCAAGTGGCAAAAGCACATTTGGATTTTGTGGAAGAGGGCGTTAAAATCAATCAAAAAGTGTACCAGAGAGACATTTTTGAAGCTGTTGTACTTCCGTGGGCCCAAAAGCATTTAGGAAATGCAAATTGGACGCTTCAACAAGATTCTGCACCAGCTTGGAAGCCAAAAAGACACAAGAGAGGTGCAAGGCGAATTTTCCAGATATGATATCATCTGAAGAATGGCCACCCTACACACCGGCTGTTAATTCCATGGATTACAGTGTATGGTCTATTTTGGAGTTCAGGGCCTGCACTGAACCGCACAAAACTTTGGACTCTCTAAAGCAATCGCTTCTGCGGGAATGGAATAGATTAAAAGTTAAGAGACTTGAGGACCTACTGTTGAAAATTTCTGCAAGAGTTTGCGCCTCTGCATTGCTGCAAACGGCGGTCACTTTAAAACCAATTAAATTTATTTATTATTACGAGTGTACTCTTATTTTTTTTAAATTTTTTCTTTTTTTTAAAAATGTTATATAAAAAACAGCATGTCCGGGTTTTTTTTTTGCCTCTTATTAAATATTGTAGATCTTTTTTCTTACCGAACTTACTCTTACAGAAACACCTTGAAAAAAAATTTTAAAAAGGCCCGTGCCCTGGAAAACTCTATCCTTCCCTGTTTTAAACTAAGAAAATCCTCTTTCTTTTACAAATGGTCATATTCTATAATTTTTCTTCTCTGTAGCCCTCGGAAGACATTTAGCGGTTAAAATAATTACCCCCCTTCTGAATCAAACTCATGGCTATAAAATTACTACACAGTCATAAAAAAAAAAATAGGGAAGAGGGCTTTTCCAAGAATATGAAGGGGGAATATTAACGTCGCACTGCGCTACACGAGGGGGCGCGGCCACGTAATTTTGAACAGGTCGGCGGGGCGACACCGATGGCACCTCCCTCCAAAACCCAAAAATCGAACAGGAGGCGTTTTTAAAATTTAACGTGGGCGTCCCCGGCCGCAGTTTTGAGAAAAACGCTTTGAAGTTTCAAGTTTTAACCTCAATATTTGATGATAAGGGAGGTGGCAAGACGTTGGTCATACTTAAATTCAGTAGATTATTATACATAAGAATAAGCAGAAATGGTGAGAGGTTGATTTTCATGTAGAATAGTGTATTTTGACCATGGTTGTTTTGCATTGAACCACAGAAATAAAAATATCTTCGATTATTCTTAGTTTTTGATGGAATGGAAAATTTTTCACTTCGTGCAAAACTTCACCTACAAGTAAAAAATAGGGATCAAAACTCGTGCTCCAATTACAACTGTTATCGGATGTCCTTTTCACTCCTCATGCGTATGTTTACAAATGGCTCTCTCTGATACCTCATTTATTTCGTTTATTACTTTGTTCTATCTCGAAAGTGTGCTGACTTCTGTTTTAGCACAACTTGAATCTTGTTCTTGATGAATCTTAAAAATACACAGTTTAAAAAAATTTTTTATTTATTTTTTGTTTCGTTTTTTTGAATTAAAGAAATACAAGTAATATCTAAAAAAAAAAATTTAAGCCAATTCCTACTTAGATCAACAAAGAAAATTTTTATTTTAATTACTTTTATTAAATAGTTACAATTAATATAAATATGTATATACATATGACAGAATCACAACATTAAATGGTAATTAATTTTTATTTATTATCATTAAAGTATCGTATTGTCATCCAAAACAATCGTGTATATAAGATTTCATTTCAACTGAATACTTAAAAACGCGAGGAAAACCTTTTCAAGTTTTGACACAAGTCGCTAAGTCGCCAAAAATGATACCAACGTGGCTGTATTTGTAATTTTTTAAATAATTAGTTTTAATCAATTAATTTTATTAATTATAATTAAATTATTTGTATTGTCATCCAAAATAATCAGGTATATAAAATTTCAGCTCAATTGAGTGCTTTAAAATGTATTTTATTAACGATTGAAAATTCCACCAAGATAAATAAATATATAGAGTGCTAGCTAATAGTAGGAACTGAAAAAAATACAGCTTCTATTACGTTATGGGAAAAAAAATCTGCTTATTTGTACCTAAACTAAACTCTGACGCAACAGCCCACAATGGATAAAGGTCTGTGCCCACCTCAAGTTTTCGTGACCTTGGGCACTGAGTTGCATGAGCAGATGTTCAGGCCATGTGGTCAGTTCGACGTGAAACCCGCAGTGTTTAGTTCTTAAGCAAGCTTGGCATTCATTTAATCGACCCACTGAAGGGATGAAAGGCTGAGTCGATCTTGCCCAGCCTGGGGTTTGAACCCCGGATCTGTGGCGGGGAAGCACGTTACTGGCGGCCATTGGAACGTTATTTCTGCCTTGTCTTGCCATAAGTTATGATTCAGAAATTTACACGACTCAAATCTGCTGAGACTCAAACGCAGAAGACGATTGTAAATTTCGTTGTTAGAGATCATCTGCAATATTTTTCAAAAAAAATATTGTTCACGCATGTTGTTTTAAAGCAGTGAGAGCTTAAACACAAGTATAACGAACGTCAGTTACTAAAGTGTGCAGCAATTATTTCTCTGGATCAAAAGAAGAGCCGGTCGGAAGATTTTAAAACGTTTAGACATCGAAAAATTGTTCATTTATGGATCAATTAAATATATTTTCTGAGACCAACAGCTTTGCAGACCATACTGGAAGCGCTCGATGAGAAAGCCAGCTCTCGTCAAAACAGTCAGAGGGAGAATTTGTTGAAATCTTTGTCGACAGAAGACTGTTTTTGCTAACCAGATTAATGTGTCAAAAAGAATGTGTTGTATAGTAAACGAAGACCTTAAACCAGGGATGGGTAAACTACGGCCCACAGACCAATTCCAGCCCTCGGATTGAATTTTAATTTTCCGGTCCGAGGCAAATTAAAAGAAATAAATTATTTAAATATTACATATTTATTTCCTTTTCTACTTTGTTTAAATATTTTCTTTTTTTTAAAGGACTTATGATCTTCTTACTTCTCTCTATTTTTGTTCTACAAAAACATATATCGACGGAAATAGCAAACACAGACAGTTTTCAATCGGTTAAAAGCGGAAGCTCTGCTGGTTATAGTTGTAGATTGACGCCATTAAGCGTTATCTCTTTCTCGGGTAGCAGACATATGGGAATTTAATTTAGGTGAATTAGGCCTCACATGTGGCAGACTGCGCATTTTAAGCTCCAGCCAGCGGCTTTTTCTTTTGGTGCAAGTTCTAATATTATTGATTGCTTATGGAAAGCTTACGGACATATATAGCATCATTGTGAATAGTGGTGAAATTAAAAGTATAGTGTAGCTAGTGCTTGTTTGGGATATTCGTAAAATATTTCAACCGCAAGATGGGTACTAAAAAACGTAAAGTTGATTCAGAGTGCAGTGCTTTTAATGATGAATCGACCTGGAAATATTTTTTGCTGTTATAAAGGATAAAAACCAGTGTGTTTCATTTGCAATGAAGCTGTAGCAGTCTTCAGATAATATAACATTTCCCGCCATTTCACATCTAAGCATAAGAACTCGAATTATGAATTAGTGTCTGAATATGAAAGGAAACAAAATGCAAAAAGTCTTCGTAAAAAATTATCAGGCCGACAAAATTTTTTCAAGAAGGTAAACTGTATCCCAAAACCAGCTACACATGAAAATTACATTGTAGCATACAATATTGCTAAAAATAATAACGCTCTCAGTGATGGGGAGTTCGTTCAACAATGCATGCTCCAAGTTTGGGATGTTTTATGTCCAGACAAGAAAAATAATTTTGGGACTATAAGCTTTTATCTTGAAAAACGGGGATTTCTAGAATCGAAGCCATCGTTAAAAATTTGACATCACAATTAGAGTCAAAGATTGGGTAGTTTAAATTTTGCTCCATAGTTACGGATGAAAGTACTGATATAAATGACACAGCTTAGTTATATAGTATTATTTATAAGAGGTGTGTTGATGAGAACTTTGAAATTATCCAGGAACAACATTGGCATGCATGCGTTCTTTAAAGGGTGCAACGGGATGTGATATTTTTCATAAATTTCAGTAAGGGCTTTTAAAGTTGAAAGTGCCTATAATAAATATATGTAATATTTCGACCGATGGAGCACCAAATATGACAGGAGAAAAAAATCTGGATTTTTGGACTATCCCGGGAGCAATGTTTTTTTTTTTTTACATTGTGTTATACATCAAGTTGCTCTGTGTCAATCTGCATTGAATATGAAACCCGGGCTTGATGAAGTCATGAAGCTTGTAAATACTTCTCGATCTCATGGGCTTACTCACATGAAATTTCGAGATTTTCTTCAGTCCGAGCAATCTGAATTCTCTGATGTACAGTATTATACGAAAGTAAGAGGTAGCTTAGTGCCTTCGAGCGAGTTTGGCAGCTGAAAGACGACATTATGTCGTTCTTCCATGAGAAACAGTGTTCTGCGGAATGTGAAATGTTAGAAGATATAGAATGTTTTCGGACTTGGCACATTTTTCACAGTTCTTTGTCATATGAGCAACTTGAATGTCAAGATGCAAGGGAAAATCAATTCAGTGACGATGCCTGGACCCATTGTAAAGTTTTTAAACTAAAACTTAATCTGTTTGTTGATCAACAGCAAAGAACGAATTGTCTTATTTCCCAAGGTTAAATTCAATACCCTCAGTAAATGAAGAGAAGCTTAAGAATTATGAAGATGGTTTGAAAAAACTGCATTCTGAGTTCAAACCTAGATTTCAAGATTTCAGTGCCATTCAAACAGAATTGGATATTTTTACTATGCCTTTCAACGTAAATTGTGAAGCAGTGAGGTCAGATTTGCTGCTTGATCTAATTGAGTTGCAATCTAACAATCATCTCAAGCAGCTGTTTCTAAATATGCCAAAGTTAGAGTCTTACAAATCATTATCGAAAGTAAGTTTCCAAAGCTTAATATCTCACGCCCAGAAAACCAGTGCTATATTTGCTTCATCTTATATGTGTGAGCAAGTGTTTTCAACTATGAACCTTACAAAAAACTATTTCAAAAGCAGACTGACAGATGAGCATTTAGCCTCGTTCCTTAGAATTAGTACATCTCACTTCGAACCTCAGTATAAGGAACTTTTAAAAATGAAATCACAATTTCATCAATCTCATTAACATATTTAAATTGTATATACTTGCATATTGCTTTTAAAATTTTAGAAAAATTTATCTTGGCCCGCCAATTTTTTTTTTTTTTTTTAATTTTGGCCTGCGCCCGAAAAAGTTTGCCCATCCTTGCCTAAGATTGAATTGATATTAGAATAAATCGGATGGTAGGTTAGATCCTTTATTAAGGTACGGATCACACAAGTTTGATTGTCACCTAATCGTTCGCGGTTTATCGTCGTTGTTCCACATTCGCGGCAAGAATTGAGACATTCTCTTACTATTGTTAACTGAAATTGTGTCTGCTCTTTGTGTGGTAAATAAATAGATTAATTGGATCATGTCGAGTGTTTCTTCCGACCTCCCGCACATTTAGGTGCCCGAGAGAGAGGTGCAAGCCTGTCACAAATTATATATAACTTAAATTAATAATTGTTTCTCAACAAAGACACACAGCGTGTATCATTAACAAAAATAATAGGCAATGAACATGGAAAGTTTTTCATAGCGACCTTATTTTCCTTCACTCGGCCTCTTCAAAAGATATGTGGTCGTTAGAGGGCGCTCCTGCTGTTTGCAACAGTCAGTTACATTTATGAATGACAAGAATGGTTACACTTCTAAATTACATATTTGAAAAATTCTAACTTATGCTCTGTACAGAAGTCCTAACTAAATATGCAGGCAAAATATTATTATTATAGAATTTTTTTCATTCAAGGAGAATGTGTGTGTGTTTTGAAAATAATAAATTCCCCTAAATTTTAGCAGAAAAATTCATTTTAAATAACTCTTTATCGTAATAGTATATTCTTAAGACAATTTTATCTGTACTGCAGTGTTTCTCAAACTGTGGGGCACCCCCTAGGGAGCATGATAATTCTAAGAGGCATATTGAAAAGCCTAAGAGGCATCTCGAGCATATTGAAAACCGAAAACTAAAGATTATTCAAAAAAAATTTTAATTTACAGAAAGTAAAAACAAACAAAATACATTTTGACATAATTAAAAATAAAATACACATTTACACTGATATAATACACTTATAAAGGAATCAGTACGAAGTAATGTATTTGGTAATAAATTTAACAATATTAAGTTATAGGAGCAACATTAATAATTCCCCCTACTCATTGTCATACATAAAATTATGCATAAAAAGTAACACTTTTCTTGATAATTTGTACGGTTTATAATTAATCCTTTAACTGCCGATTAAAATTTACGTGATTCTCTCCCCAATGCCACTATTTTCCATGTAGGCTTGCATATGGGGTGTACTAGGCAGGAGGAGGAAAGAAAAGGAATAAATAAGCAAATCCTCTGAAATAAGTAAATCCTTCGAAAACACTGTTAAGGTCATTTTATTGCATCCCAAAGCCTTCTGAATAATTTTATGGATAGCAGTGCACATAAAAAATCGTACTTAAGAAAGACGTATATATACGTCCAAGGCAATTAACGCTTTGGCTGAGGGATAAACTTATATACGCTGGTGGTACTTAAGAGGTTAAAGTCGTATTGTAGCTTTAGCGTCAAAGTATATTATTATTGCATTCAATATATTGTTATTGTATGGGAGGGGCGAGGAAAATTATGATTGAATATTGGATCACAAATATTGAAACTTTGAGAAGCACTGCTGAACTGAAAATAGGGGGTGGTAGGCCTAAATACGACGGGATGCCAGCAGTAAAATTAACGTTGATAGAACTCAAATGAGAGAAAAAGAGCTTTATAATCCAAAACAAACAAAGATTTAATATGATCAACCTAGGTAATTAGTATCAACAATTTATCAATAAATTTCGGAATTAAAGTATATTAAGACAAAGAGGCACTTAATTTTACAAGAGACACTTTCGTACGACTGGTATGGTACGTCCGCTCAGGATGAATGAAGTCGAAGTGATAAGTTGTAGGGGGTGCGATCAGCGACACAATAGCGGAAGTGTACAAGGTACCAAAATGTGTATTCTAATTGAAGTGAAGTATGTTATGAAGTGAAGATGTATGTTTCATGTTAAGTATGGGTATCTCAACTTAAATATGGTTAATGAAAGAAAAGAGAAGAAGTTCTCTGTTTATCTAAATCTACAGGGTGGGATGTAGGAACTTCTTTTTTTTGAAAATGCAACAAAACACACTAGATCAGTTCTCAAAGTTTCAATACTCGCGACCAATATTCAATCATGGTTTTCATCGCGCCTTCCTCATACAATCACAATATATTGAATTCAATAATACTATACCTCGACACTAAAACTACAATACGACCTTAAGTGCCACCGGCGTATATAAACGTCTGGCCCAATCAAATCATTAATTTTCCCGGACGTATATATACGTCTTTCCGAAGTACGATCTTTTCTCTGCACTGATATCCATAAAATTATTCCGAAGGCTTTGGAATGCAATAAAAGGATCTTGACAATGTTTGCGAAGAATTTACTTATTTCAGAATATTTTTGCTTCTTTATTCCTTCCGCCCCGAATACATCACATACGCGCATCTACGTGGTAAATGGTTGGCATTGGGAAGCGAATCGCGTAACTTTTGATCGGTAGTTAAGGGATTAATTATAAACCGTACTAATTATAAAGTTTTAAGTGTTAATTTTTGTATATAATTTTCTATATGACAATACCATGGGGTCACTGGTAATTATTAAACTTGTTCTTAACTTCGTATTGTTAAATTAATGATAAAATACATTGTGTAGCACTGGATACATTTATAAGTATAATATATCAGTGTAAATATGTAATTTATTTTATATATATATAATGTCAGAATGTGTTTTGTTTGTTTTGTTGTTTTTTTTTGTTTGTTGCTCGCGCCCCCCTCGTAGAGTCGTCACGCCCCCCAAGGGAGGCGCACCCCACAGTTTGAGAAACACTGCACTAGTTGTTTTATTTGACTTTATTGTTATTTTTGCTTACCATACCACATAGAAATTTGAATTTACACAGTTTTAAACACGATGTCTGTTAAATGTCGCCTTCCATTATCAATACACTGATGAAGTCAACTTCGAAAACTTTGAGTCACCTTTTCAAACATTTCGACCGAGGATATTGTCAATTTCATCTCGGATGTGGTTCCTTAGGTCTTCCAGGATCTTGGAGCGATCTTTGTAAACCAGGGATTTGAGATAAGCCCACAGAAAGTAATCAGGGTGGGAATAAATCAATTGAGCATGCAGGCCAGTTTACGTCTCCTCGCAAGGAGATCAGTCATTCGGGGAAGGCTGCCCTTAAAATACTCATGGAAACCCTGGAGATACGAGCTGTGGCACCATCTTGTTGGTATTAAACGTTGTCAAGATCCCTTTCTTGAAAAGCAGGAGAAGATTTGTTGGATCTTTGTCACATACCGGCCTGAATTGACATACGAACTCATTCCACATTTTCTAGTGTTCTAACTGTCTTTGGAGGCTCTTTTCTTTTCTTTGGAGACATTTCCCGTTGCTCTGAAGACATCCATCACATTAAAACACATTTCCGATCAGGAACATCACCTCATGGAGGAATATCGAAGTGACGACGAAAGGCACGTTGCACTGCAATCACCAACCGACCGTAAAGCATTTTTGCATCACGGCAAAAAGCTCTCTGTGCCTTCCGCAACTGAGTTGGCAAAAAACAAATATCCCTAGTGACCTTCTCTAATCTCCGCCCTTACCTCCTCAAACATCCTTTAGAACTTTTTCGTCTAGGAAGTTTGTGTAGTACTATCTTAACTAGTTTCACCAAAACACCCCACTCATCAAAGAGTAATTGAAATTTTACTAAATTTTCGCATTTGACAAGAGAGTAAACATAAATATCTGGAATATCATCTTTTGAACTTACACAAACGTTTTCCTACAAAATCATAGAAATGTATTTTAGGAAGTTCCTTGCTGACCTCTGAATTAGGTTAACAACGAAGAAATTAAAATTAAAATTTTCCTAATGACGCATTTTAAGGGGGAGGTTAAAAAAGATTTTCTCGGGAAAACCATTTTAATTATAAAATAACGTTGCAAAAGCTTATATCGTTAAGCATTCACAAAAATGATTTGTTTTAGGAATCTGAATTTGTGTCGAGTATTTAATTTTCCTTTTTTCTATGGGGAAAAAACGTATTAAATCAATTTTATTTTCATTTTCTTTTCGTTTTTAAAAATCCAACAACCGCCTCTTTAGAAATTTAGATTTATATGAAAATAGGCGGATAGATTGGCGACGCACTATAAAGGAAAATTGGAGCCATTGTTAAAAATCCCGAATCATTATAAAATGAACACTTGAGATGGTACCCGCCTTTCAAAATTTCACAGCACACTAATTAAAGACATCGAACATCGAAAAATTAAATATGAATTTAGTCTTTTACACGGCGGATTTTGTGGTATCAGGACGATTTGATTGCAGCTAACAACCATCACATACCACGAATGGTGAAGGCCATTGAAATAGGCGGAACGAAAAAATATGCACGTTGAATGGATCGATTAAATAAGAATCATTTGTCGAAACACATTTGTGCGATGTAATGTCATTAAGCTGTCAGAATCTGGCAACTTTGACGATTTTCTTCAACTGGCATTTGGTTAGGGTCTCGAACTCGTGACCGGTGTGCTACGAGTTCGAGCCCTAATGCCATTGAAGACCAAGAGTGTAGAAGGGCTTATGTACGTTATCTGTCGTGGCTCAAAGTCCTAACATTGGCGTGATGTGTAGTTTGAAGAAAGGGGTGCCAGTTCAGATGAACTTGACTGAGGTTCAAAATTACGAGGTTCGTCACTAATAGCCCTCGTGTTGCATTATTATATAACGTTAACAAACACTCATTCACTTAACGCGGCCTTGAGTAGCGAAAATCGTTACAGAGCTTGAACGAAAGTACTATTAAAAGGTATTCAGCTAAAATCAGCCACTATTTTTAGAAAGTACTTGACATTTCTAATAAAAATATTATCCAGGTGCCCTAATAAAAATAAAGACAAGAACAAATGCATTGCAAGGTTTGCTTTTATTTTTATTATCTTATATTATTGCGATTTTATATTACTTGTTTTTAAATGATTCTTTTTATTTCAGCGAGTCTGTCTATGGTTTCTTGACGCCGCGAAGAGAGGAAGGTATCTGAGTCCTTTAGTCTTTTTGAAAAAAAATGCTTGTAAAAAAACGTTAGGTCAAAAAAAAGAAAACTTTTTGCTGTTCATAAACCTCTCAAAATTAAAAACATCATGGATTTAAGAAAAACCCCAAATTTCTTATTCATTAGTTGGGGGAATTTAAAAAACGTCTGGATAGGAATTATACGAGTTTTTTTTTATTCTACTATTTAGGTTGCTCAGGATTTCTATGTTTAGTCTAGATTTATATAGATGTTGATAATAGTGTGTACGTGAATTAATCTAATTTAACTATGATTTATGTTCTAAATTCTGTCTAGTTGATTATTTGTTCATTTACTTAGATGTGCTTACCTGAGTTACATATCTCTAGTTAATATTTTGTGAAATTAAATATGGAGGAGGGGAGGGTATCAGGGAATAACTGGAAAACACGGAATATTAAGATTTTGTCTCTGTTTGTAGTTGCCAACACGAGGAAAAAAACTATCTTGATGCATTGCAGTGAGGATTGATCGCTTGTTGTCGTATTACTAGCAACAGAACAAAGTGCGTTTTGTGATTTTCAAAAGCTCTTGCCGGTAAATTTTCAAGCATTTTTACCTACTGGTGCATAAGTCACTTGAACTCTGATGTTAAGCATAATGTACACTAAAAGAATTGTAGTTTGTATGTTAAACTGAGATAGTTTTTTCGCTGACAGCGTTTTTTCCGCCAGTTTAAAGGCTCATTCTCCAAGATGGCGTGTCGTGCATTATGGAATATTAGGTATTTCATGATTTAGAGAAAGCTGGCTAATAACATATTCTGGTAAAGAATATGTTTAGAGAACAAATTGAAAGAAAAAGTTAAGAAGAAAGAACCAGAAGTTAAAGCAACAAAGGAAACTGAGCATTCAAAGACCCTCTGTTAAGAAACGAAATCGCGCGAGATATACCTCTTCTTTACCTAAACCTACTAGAGATGATTACAGGGGTAGAAGCTATGAATCTTTCCATTCTGATGTATCATCTCTAATGGACATCAACGAGGGGGAATTTGGATTCAATATATCAGAGTTTTTTTTTCTGTGGGTTCCCGTTGAATGTACCGAAGCAGAAAAAAATATTATATTGATGACTTTTGTAAATAGAAATAGAAATGACTCTCTCTTGCACGAAATACTGAAAATATGGTTTCATAACAACAAGATAAATAGTATTTTTTTTTTGTCAACTGACATTTCTTTACAAATAGTTTACTCTCAGGATGGTTTTGAGGATTTTTATCAAAAACCAGTAAAATTATTATTAGAAAAAGATGTAAAAGGTATTCCATAAAATAATTTCCTCTCATCTAATATTTTATAGTTTCCTTTTTCAGTCACAGAATCTGATAATTCCATTTTTGTACATTTAGCAGTTAACTTTTTAAAAAAAATGTTTTGTTTTTCCATATTTCAACTAATTTGCCAAATATATTTGAAAAATGTTTTGTCATTTGAAAGATTATATCAAGCTCACACATCAGCTATGATAACTCACTTCAAAATCAATCGCGTACACAAGTGTGAGGGTGTCACCCAACCGGTACAGTGGCTAGCGACGCTAACTGCGGTGCTGTAGGGAGTGGGTTCGAATTCCGGAGAAGACATGGATGTTTGTAAATGTATAGTGCCTTTGCGGCATGGCGGTACTCTAAATAGCCGTCGAGCCGCAAGTCCTCTCGTGTGGTTGGTGGAAGGGGAAGAGAGGTGGGAGGCCCCTCGCTAACCCCAGGGTTTTCTCCCTCCAAATTGGGTGGGGGGGATCGAGCAAAATCGTACTGTCACCTTGCATGGTGCTCGAAGCTAAGGCTAATGGCAGGCCTAAAAATTCTAGCCCTTAGCCGCGATGAGTTTCGCGGGCCTCGATCTGAATACTTCAGGCAGGTGGCATTAGTCACAGCAACAACAACAGGGTGAGGGTTCAAATTCCTCCCATAGATCAACAGTTTTTTTTTAAAAAAAAATTTTAGCATATAGATTACCTTCCGATATTTTCGTCTACATCCTTTTTGAAAATATATAAGTATTTTTTTCATTATGACAGAATGTATTTTGTTTGTTTTACTTTTTCAAAAAATTAATAATTTTTTGCAATAATCTTTTGCTTTCGATTTTTCAATATACTCGCGCCTTCCTTCTAGGGTTATCACGCCCCCATAGGGGGCGCGCCCCAGTTTGAGAAGCGCTGGTCTATAACAATCCAGTAATAGAAGAGTCACACACATAATTCTAAATATAATTTTATTATTTTTTATGTTAGGTGTTATATGATCAATGAAAAAAAAAATGAATAAAAATTAGCCTCAGTTACAGTTCTGTAGTAGTAGTTAAATTAATCAGTAGATTTCGATCGCTGAAAAGGCATTTTTTCATTTCCTCATTTCATAAAGTAAACCTAACTTTGCATTCCTGAATCCTGAAGCATTTGTCTCCTTGTTTATATATGCATTGCTGAAAAAAAATAAGAAAAGTCGAATCACTTTCAAAACAGTAGTTTACACGTCATAATAGCTCACAAGTTTTCACAAAGCAATGTGAAATGTGTGTGTTTCACTTAGTAGGAAAATAAAGTGCAAATTTAAGAAAAAAATCCGAGAAAAAACTTCCGGAAAGGGTATTTGATTCAAATTTTACGAATACTTCGTCACTTAAGGTATCCGACTACGTTCGAACCGTGATTTTGCAAAAGCGCATAAATGGATAATTTTCGTGATATTTAGTGTCACTTAGATTAGAATACATATATACAATTGTTTTAAGGACATTTTGACAGAAAAAATTATTGAAATATAATAATTTGGCAAAAAATTAACATTTTTTTTCAAAATGTTCTGCTTTTGTGAAAAATGCTTCTATTATAAAAATATTTTGCCTGTGTATAGCTCAGACCTCTGTACAAAAGCCCAACTAGAATTTTTGAAATATATAACTTAGAAGTGGGTTTATCCATATTTTACGACAAAAGAGGGGAGCAATTTTAAGAAAAAAACGCCGATAATTATATATATATTTCAATTGGTTGTAACTCTGAAAATAATGTGAATTTTTCAAAAATCCTAGTTGAGCCTCTGTAAAGAAGTCTGAGCTATATACAGAAAATATATTACAATGAAAGCTTTTTCACAAAGGAGACTTTGAAAAAAGATTGTTCTAAGTTAATTTTTTGCCAAAATGTAGTTAAATCATTTTTTTTTTTTGTCAAAATGCCCTTAAAAAAATTTTATACATGTAGTCTAATCTAAGTGACACTAAATATCATGGAAATTATCCTTTTATGTTCTTTTTTAAAATCACGGTTCCGAATGTAGTCGGATACCTTAAGGTATCCGACTACGTTTGGAACCTTGATTTTGCAAAAGCGTATAAATGGATAATATTTATGATATTCAGCGTCACTTAGATTAGAAAATGTATATAAAATTGTTTTAAGAATAGTATTACAATAAAAAATTATTTAAGTACAATATTTTGACAAAAAATGAACATAGAATGACTCATTTTCAAAATATTCTCCTTTTGTGAAATATAGCTGAAACCTTTATACAGAGGCTCAACTAGAATTTTTGAAATATATAACTTAGAAGTGGGTTACGACACAACAGAGGGGAGAAATTTTAAGAAAAAACCTGATAATTATTTCAAATGGTTGTAACTCTGAAAATAATGTAAATTTTTTTAAAAAAGTCGTAGTTGACCCTGTACAGAGGTCTGATATATACAGGCAAAATATTATTATAATAAAAGCTTTTTTTCAAAAAGGAGAACATTTTAAAAAAAAGGTTATTCTGTTAATTTTTTGTCGAAATATTGTATTTAAAAAATTTTTTTGTAAAAATTTTCCCTTAAAAAAATTTTTTATCGTATTCAAATCTAATCCCTAAATGCGAAAATTATCCATTTATGGGCCTTTTAAAATCACGGTTCCGAACGTAGTCGGATACCTTAAGTTGAAAATTTATTATTATTTGAATATTTAAGCTCTAAAAAACTCTGAAAACATGTATTGTTATTCTATCACATCTTAGAAATTAGTTGTGATATTAAATTTTGCTTTACAATTTCTTTTTGTTTAAAATTCTTATTTATTTTATAATCTGATTTCTTGTTGTATGAAATTGACATCAATTAACACTAAAGAAATTAATACCTCACCTTGTAGTTGTCAAACAGATTTTTGTCTTCATCACTTAAGCTTGATTTCTATAAAAAGAAATAAATATTAAGTTCAGAATTGGAAAATTTCACACACATTCGGTGTATTTTGAGTTTATCACTATATGTTGAAAATATTTTGACTGAACATAGTTATGATGGTACAAATTTAATATGACGAAATAGCTTCTAATGCATTGCCCCGGGCTCGATTCCCAGGAGCTCACTTTTTCTCATTTGCTTTATCACTCTTTAATTTTTCTCGGAAAATTATTTATCCAGATCATTCTTATTTTTCATATTCTTCTCTATTTTTTCTTTAATTATTTTATTTTTTATTAGGTTTTAAAAAAGCTGTGTCTGATTTTTTATATCATTCAATGTTCCTATCATTCTCAGCCACCGAGAACTAAGCTGCATTCCCATTGGTCAGACCTCGCCCCGCCCATCCAAGATCGAAATTTTTGCTTTCATTTTCTGTGCTTGCACCGTTTTTGAAGCTATTTTTCTTGCATTTAATACATTTTATTTTTTTTAATTTTTATATATAAATTCTTATTCTTCTTTAAGTATATTTTATATATAAATTTCAAGTATTTTAAATTAACAAAGGGCAAGAGTCAATATGTTACAGACACTCAAAATCTAACGATGTGAGGTTATAGTTCGGAAGAGCTAGGTACTCAGGTCACCTACCCAACGATATAATATGATGAACTTTTTAAGTTATCCAATAATGAAAGTTCATAAGGTATGTCCTTTATTTTAGATAAATGTAATATATGTAGAAATGTCTCTCTATTTGTTTTTTATGCTCTCTCTTTCTCTCACACACACGCGTATAATTTTTCTCTCTTTTAATTTTTATTCCCGGCGTATAACGCGCACTGGTACGTTTCGATCTTATTTTTTATTCTGAAAGTGTGCGTTATACGCCGAAATAAATAGTCGTCACATTTTTCTTTCTTGATTTATCAGAAATTTTAGTAAAATAGTTATCTACAGAAACTTGATAATTAATTAAAATACATAAACCTTAAGGGATATTTTGTGTTAAAAAATTTTAAATAAGAAATCAACTTACCTGGGGTAAATGATCCAAGAGGCATTGGAAATACTAAAATAGAAATTTAAAAATTATTAAATGAAATAATGTGGTCCAAAATATTATTTAATTACATTATTTATTTATGTTATGAGTTAGTAGAACCATTGTTTGGAAGTGGAACATTTTGGGTGGAGAATTACAAAATAGTTTCTAGAAAAGTTTTAAAAATTTGGTTTTTATTATTTTTTAGCTTTGTCCAAGTAAATCATAAACTTGGAAATATTTTTGATTTGATTTTTGTTATGTAAATTTGCATTAAGGCTTTTGGTGACGTTTCTAGCTATTTCGAACCTTTTGTCAAGTGACGAAGATGCCTGAGATAGCACCCCACTTTCCTAACTTTCACTCCCCGCCAACGTGAGAATCTAGATATATTTAACGTGCACTTCAGTTTCTCAACACGCTGAGTCTTCAGCGGCACCAGAACTCGAGCCTGCGATTCAGCAAAGCTAGCCACGAGTTCACGACCATGGATCACTTGGATATCGCGTCCCATTGGAAGCATTCTTAAATTTTCTTCAAACATAAGAAAATGTTTGTAAAAAGTCTGATTTTTCTGCTTCAACAATGCAATGCTGACTATGTAATTAATTGAGTTCCCTAATGTGAGATGAAGAAATAAGATATTTATTTTTCGTGTAAAGAAACTGATGCATTAAAAAATGTGGTTTTCGGTTAAAATGGGAATTTAATACCTAAGGTATATTTATCGTGATATATATGTCGATATATAAACTGAGTGGTCAAATGTTTATGACCACTTGACACTTATACGCAGATCAGATATAATTTCCAGCACTTGCTGCTATAGGGCAAGATAGTTAGGGGATAATAGGGGATGTGACGTTCGAGATAAATAACGGTAGCGTGATGTTGACCAGTTTAAACATTTAGTTTATTTAAGTCATAGCTATTATTTACAGATTATACATTGAATTTATTAAACTTATTAAAGATGATTAGAATTCAAATGATGTAGTTTGTGAGAGGAGAATTCTCTTTCGGGCTTCTCTTACTTCGAAGGCTTCAGAATATCTCTGGTTCTACTTCTCTCGCTTCAGGGACCAGGAGCCGACACCTTCTTAGCATCCCGTTACATCTTGCTAGTGGCGGAAAGTGCCCTCGTAATGTCAAAAGGTTACAGGCGAGGTACAAGGCGGGACCACGCAATAACTTCTGAGATGAAGCTTCAAAAATGCACGTGTGACGATTATTTCCACAAATAAGCCGATTCCCATCTGTGTGACGGGAATCGTTGCAGTGATGAAGGTGCAGTGAAGCCTCAATTGCGCGTTGTGTTTCTTGTAAAGAAATGGGTGGAAAGGGGTTTAGCTGTATCTATGAACACGGGATGATTGTAGGTGCTCGAAGCGTGGGAACCAGTATCACTGTGAAGTATCACTACCACACTTGTGGTGTTTGACAGCAGCAGTTATTAATGTTTACAGAGAATGGATTTCCGAACAGAAAACCAGGTCTCAACTCCCGACTTGTGGCCATCATTGGCCAATCTGAAGGCATTGAGAGTGCAGTTCATCGGATATGGTCTCAAATTCCCCATACCACCTACCAACAACAAATAGAGTTCCTGCCAAGAAGAATCCATGCAGTATTAAAGGCAAAACGCTGTCCACTACAGTAAATGAAGGGTGGTCATAATAATTTAAATACTTAGGGTAGCATACGTGTAATTGAGAGCTTTGGCGTGCGAATTTTTCTTTATTAAGATACATGGAGGTCCTTATATTTCTTGTTAAGTTAATTTTTCTTTGTTAGAATAAATACACATGTAAAAGAAAACGATGCCTTCGAATTAAAATATTAAAAAAAAAGTTAGTAAGACAACAAATTCTATTTATTATAATTAATTTACAAACCGAAATATTTTTCTTAAGATCGGGCTTAAATCTGAAATTTATAAAACTCATTGCAAATGAATTCATTTTACTAGTAGTATTCAATAGTTCCCGACTGAGCCTTAACGTGGAAAATTTTTTCCATTAGAGCGACTGCAGTAACATTTCTGTGTTTTTGTAATCTTCCCCCTTTTTTTTTTTAAAAAAAAAAGTTTGTTCCAAATCACGTGGTCGATGGGTCGCCACAGCGTCGTATTTTTTAGGCGAAAGTATTTAGTCGTCGGTGATTGAAAGAAATTGCGTTTGTTGAGGGATAATGGATATTAATTTTTGCGTTCGTTTGGGGAATAGTGTTACGGAGACGAACGAATTTTGAAAGCAGGTGTAAGACTGTGACGCATCATCGCGAACGCAAGCTTTTGATTGGCATCGACTTTTCAGGGAAGCAGGGAAAGTGTCGAAGACGACAAACGCTTTGGACATCCGCAGAATTTCCACACCGCTGAAAACATCGAAAAGTTTTCTACGGCTGTACGTAGGAACAAACAATAGCAGAATCATTTGGGATGCCTCGACCACATTCAATATACTGACTAAGGATCTTAACATGCATTGGTGTGTCAACATATCGTTCACCGCAAGATAAACGAAGACCAATCTGCAGATGAAGTTAAAAGTGCATTGTAGGGCTGAATTAAAGAACATGAGCTAAAAAGGGATTCCAGAAATGTTTCGATGACCTTTACAAGCCATGGCAAAAGTGTATTATTACTCAAGGGTCTTATTTTGAAGAGGGATGTGTTTCAGCAGTTTAATTAGTAATATTTTTTAAGTTATAGACTCAGCCTGGGAACTTTTGAATCCTACTACTACGTATAAACGATCCTGAAAAAAAAATGAATTCAGTACTCCATCAAAAAATAATCCACTTTCGGAAGTTTACAGAAAAAGTATGTTCAAATATGTTCGAATTTAATGAAGTCATGTTTCCTGATATGTAAACAGTTCGTTGGAATGTTTCTGCCCTGCGTCAGCGTTTTTACGAATCCTTGGAATAAATATACCCCTAACTGTAGACTGCATTTGTGTGCATTGAATCAAAAGTGAAATAGTTTAACCATTGTGAGATGTAAAGAGATTTAAAAATATAGAATGAATTAAAAATGTTTCTTACTTTATTAAACACATCCGATTTTCCGAACAATGTATCTGTGTCATTGCATTTTCCTAAAGTGCCACCAGGAAGGTTTTCGCTTACGCATTTCTCAAAAATAGTAGCGATCTGAAATGTTATGAGGAGTTAGCATAAGAAAACACACACGATGTGGTTTTCCTACTAAAATAAAGAAGTATAATGCTATGATATATTTTAATATTCTATTTATCTTTTATAGCAGAATGAGTATTTGATATTCTATTTATCCTTTACGGCAATGAGTGATTATTTTTGGTAGTATATTTATCCTTAGCAGTAATGAGTGATTAATAATACAAATGAAAGGAATGATATTGTAGAAATTTACTTAAAACTCAAAAGTGTTTCTGGAATGTTATTACCGAGATTTTTTTTATTTTTTATTTTGCTGAAAAATCTGTCTTTTGTTCATTTTACATAAGTAAAATAATACAAATCCTGCAAGTCATTTCTATTAATTCTTCAAGTGGCTCTTCTAAGTGGCTAAGTGGTAGTGTGTATCGCGTTTCCAAGCCACAGGTGAGGGCTTCTAATTCCGTTCTGGGCAAGTTAGATGCAGCTTTTCATCCCTTCAGTGGGTCGATAAATTAGAACCAAGCTTGCTTGGGAACTGAACACTGGGGGTTTCGCGTCAGACTGACCCCTTGACCGAAACTTCTGCACATGCACCCCAGCACCTAAGGTCACGTAAACTGAGGTAGGCACAGTAGCCCTTGGCCCTCATGGGCTGTTGCGCCACTGAGTTCAGTTCAGTTAATTCTTCATTTAGACCAGTGGTTCGAAAACTTCTGTGCTTATGGACAACTTTTTATTCCAAAAATTTGGTCACGTACCCCCGAGTGAAATAACTCTATTTTAATGCATAGTAGAAAAGTTACAAATTTGACTTTGATGTCACGAAAATGATGAATGAAATTGATAAATATTATATAAAAAAAACTTTTTTTTTATAAAATTACTTTAATAAAAGTATATATTTGGTTAAAATAAATTTATGTACAAGAAGATATCAATTACGTTAAAAAATCCTTACTTAACGTATTTTAACTTTTCTTAACAATATATAAAGAATATTACTGCTTTTGTGAGTTTAAGATTGAGGATTTTGAGTTTAGGCGCGGGGTTTTGGATTTTATGGCGTCTAGGAAAAGAAGAAATTGTGGATGACAAGATGAAGGGCCGAAAATAGAGAAGGATCACTGGGGTACCCCGGGGTCGTGACACCCGTACCCACCTAAAGAAGGTGAACCCCCTGAGGGGTTAAGATTGAGGAAAATTTGTTGCTTTCTTTTTAAACATCCGGATCGTTAAAAAAAAAATTAAATTGTTGACTAGAAGCACAAATCTTTTATATTAGACAAGCTATTGCATTTAGTGGTCTGTTTTCATTAAAACTTGTCTAGATAGTCGCACTCACAATCGGCACCACACTTACACCATACAATGCTTGTCGTTACTTTTATTTTATGCACCTATATGTAATTTTTAATCTGAAATTTTAACACGTAAAAAAGATGACACGTTTTTTTCAGCTTTCATAATGGTGGAAATAAGTCACAAATATTTTACTGTATATTAAACCTTTCACGGGTTCTCTAACATTGTCCATGATTCCCAAATTAATTTTAATTTGCCACGGACCCCCTCAGTAGATATAAAGATTTCCAGAGATCCGTAGGAAACATTTTAGATTCTATGATTTAGACATATCAGTCTTTTTGAAGAGATAACTTCTTTAGGTACGTTTTGCTGGAGAGTGAACTTGAATGATGCTTTTTAAAAAGCCAAGCATTGTTACGCTCGGGTTTGTAACGCTCGTAACAATGGTAATAATACTATATGAATGGTAACAATACTCCTCGTAACAATACTACTGAATTATTTGGGTTTAATGAGTCATGTATCGGAGAAATTCGTGCAGCGAAATGTCGAGCAGAAGATGGACAAATAATTCTATTGGTTACTTTTATATTTCACTAAATCAAAGTGTAGAGAAAATTTTCGAATTCATTGACAAAAATTTAGTTGCCTACACTGAAGCCAGATCAACTCTTCTGAACGAATTGTGTATCATTTTAAGTGGGGTTTTCAACGCAGATTTTTCAAAACACAAGTCAAAGCCTTTAGTAGATTTTTTAAAATCAAAATTCAATTTAATTATGTCAAATGATCCAAATGAAAGCACGACAAATAACAATACTTGACGGAGTTTTTTTAGTTATTTAAATAATTTTGAATTTTAAGTACTTATAACCTATTTCAGCTACCATAAACCTATTGTTTCCTTCTTAGAATACAATTCACAAATATGATTGTATATTTCACAAAAAGTATTACTTTATGAGTACAGACATATGAATAAATAATTTTATCTGACAATACTAATATCCCCTTGTTTTTTATTCGCCTAACTGATCCCCGAAATAACATTACAAAATATTAAGTTATCACTTCTATTGTGTGGTAGAGAGAGTATTGTGGCACACATACTCTTTTTTTATCTCCTGTTTCCATGGTCAGGTTGCTTATTTTTTTGTTTTCAGTGACATTCGCTAATTTATTTGACGCCGTGTTTAAGAATCGATAATTGATTGGAAAATGTGGATGAGTAACAAGAGTTAATAAAAAATACAATTTTCGACTTTAGAGATCAAGGACATGTCCCTTAGTAAGTGCAATCCTTTGCAAGTTACCATACTAATCAAATCAGTATACTTAAGTTTAGCACTTTTGTCGATTACGATTAATTTGCACAATTAAATATGCTTTATTACTGTATGATTAGTTCGACGTAAATGTTGCATTCTATTTTATTATTGAAATTATGGATATATAAAGTCAATAGTTAAGCTATACAAAAAGCTAGGAAAATAATGAAGCATTTAAAGTATTGTTACATAATTGCTCCTTCTGAAGTGATAGATGTAACCACGAAAAGGGAGTAACAATGTGCCTATGCAATATTTGAGTGAGAAAGCGTTTCAATTGATATTGGCGAAAGCACCAGATTTGGCTTGGTGCATTAAACTTTTGTGTAAAATACAGTAAAAGCGATAAAACTAGTTGGTCAGTGGATATTGATGATATGGCAAACATGTGAATTGAGAATACAACGATATTGGCAAAAACAAACAAACAACAAAACATACAATTTAAATTATAGAAAAAAACTAACGCATAGAAAAATGAAAACTGATCTATATATTATTCAATATGTTGGTAACAATAAAAAAATAACTATTGTATGTTGTGCAAATAATTAATCTTGTTTCTGTTATCTGGACGAGAAAAGGGAAAAGGGAGCATGTGTGTGAGGGGCGGGGGAGGAGGAGGGTGGAATTAGATCATAACAATGAAGGTATAGAAAAGAGAAGGATCACTAGGGTATCAAGGGAATGTAGCACCCTATTTACCATAAACTACTTGGAAAAAGGAAAAGACCACTTGGGTACAATGACGGGGTACAATGACTTGGGACAAAGACCTTTCTTAAGGAGATTACATCTTAAAAAATACATAAACTTAAGAATTGAGAGGGAAAATCTATGGTAAAAAAATTAAGATTTGTTGGTCTATGAGGTAAGTTGACCTCCTCCCCCCTTCTGCATGCCACTTCTTGGACATGTGGGGATTATGACCCTCGTACTCATTTAAAGAAAGATCCCTAAGGGGGAAAACTTGTATATATTACATGATAATGCTGCTTAAAGCCACTCCTAGATGCAAAATCAAGATAGAAGATTCTGATATAAGTACATTAAAAAGTTTTCTAACGTGTTCAAAAATAAAACATAAATTTATAGAGCAGAATTAGAACGAATGTTATTTTTTCTTACTTAAGAATCCTATGATTAGAGCCCATACTACATTTTTTTGTTAAAGATCTCCAACACACTTCCGAAACACGTCAGGCAGAAGAGTGCACCATTTTCCGTTTCTGACAGCCTCGAATGCGTGCGTTAAAAAGCGCAAAAAGCCAAATAAAGTGAGTTTCTTGCTGTAACTTTGTGACGGGCTCACGCATCTTTTCATTAACGTGTTCTTTTGGGTCCTTTGGGGCCAAGATTAATGGCTACTCTTTTACAACCAAACCAAGAAGTTAAGCGTGAATGAAAGATGCAAATTAGGAAGCTTTTAAATATCAGAAGTTAGAGTAAGCGGTGTGGCACACACACAATTTGGGGAATGATATGATAGTCCGTGATTCAAGTGTGAAGAGTTTTTGAAAGGTTAAGTGACAGCCAACAGAAGTTACCCGTGACAGAGAGCCCTTAGGTCAAGGTGCATACCATTGCACTCCAGTGAACCGCAACTTCAACTAGGATCAGATTGATCGCGACTTCATTCGACGTTAAGGTAGGAGTGACTATTTAATATTCGGATCTGTGATACCATTGAAATTGAGCTTAGGCGAGTTAGTTATTGATAGTGGTCCGGGTTACGTTATTTCGGTATTATATATATTGTGTGTTTGGCCACCGTAGATTCTCTCACATATCATATTATTATCTAATCTGTTAGAGGTTTAAGTTTAAGGTCTTAATAAAGTCATATTAAGATCATGGCAGCTTCTAGTTCTTTATTTATTCCTACACCTCTAGCTCACGCTGATAATCAAGGAGAAGGGCACCCTTACAACTTATTTGTTCAAGGTACTTTTCTTGCTGCGATCACAATGTTTGTTGTTGGCGTTGAGAAGTCAGCTCTCACAGAAGACAAAAAGGAATGAACGAGAAGTTGTAAGGACAAATTTTACTCAGAATACAGACCTACATTTTTTTATAAATTTTATTTTCTTTGCGAATAATAATAAATGAAATTATCTTGTGTGGTAGAGCATAGTTGTAATGCATGTGAAATTAAGTTTCTAAATGTCTTAATGTTAAAAAATTTCAAGTTTTGCAACATTATCTTACATGGTTTAATGAATAGAATTTGTTAAACGTTACTCATAAACACAAGTTTCGTAAAAGCATTACTTCAAGAGAAAATATAGAATAATTATAGAATTAAAATAATTCCACTATTTTGCATTTTTAGTTCACAAATATATATACTTATCCTGATATATTTTCAAGCGGATACTAATTCAAAATAGACATATACACTTAATTTAAATAAGGTTTCTAAAAATTCCTTATTACCATGCCGCTGAATGAGTTTAAAAAGTATAAACACAACCATTTATATCTCAAACTCCGATGATTTTTAATACCGTACTTGTGTATACTATTTTCAAGAATGAAGAAAAAAATATTTTAATCAAAGTGATGAAAATTCACAAAATTTTTAAGATGTGTTATAAATTCGAAAGCGTCTGCTTACATTACCTTTTTTGGACCCTTATAATTACAAGCTACTAAGTCATCGCACAGTTTTTGGTCTCCAGCTGAAAAATAAATAATCAAAAGCTTCATTATAAATTATTCTTGGTTAATAAAAAAGTAATTTGAGAAAACTTCAAAGTAAGAGACTTTCTATACACAGATAATAATATGAGCACCAAACGTGTCTACTAACACACAAAAATCTTGAAAATAGAACTATATTTCATGTGATAATAGTTCCAAATGAAGCCCAGTGGCTGAATGGTTAGTGAATCGCGCTTCCACAGGTCCGAAGTTCAAACCCCGGACTGTGCAGGTTGACTCAGCCTTTCATCCCTTCAGTGGGTCGATAAAATGAGTACCAAGCTGGCTTGGGAACTTAACACTGGAGGTTTTGCATCAGGCTGACCACCTGAATGGAACATCTGCTCATGAACCTCAGGGCCCAAGGTTGCATGTACTAGGTTGGGCACAGTTGGCCTTGGCCCTTACAGGCTGTCCTGAGTTAAGTATAGTTCCAAATTCTAAGAAACAGCGATATAAAACTACGTAAGCTGTTCTTTTTAGAGGTTTGGTTTTCACTCTAGGTTTACTATAATTGCAACATTTCGAAATAGCGAATCAACAAATATCATGCAAGGCATTACATTTTGATAATTGAATACTTTTATTTGTATCCGAAACTCCTAAAAATTAAACTCAAATTGCAAAAACAACTGTTTTATATCCAATCTTTATAA
This sequence comes from Trichonephila inaurata madagascariensis, assembly GCA_019973955.1. Taxonomy (NCBI): domain Eukaryota; kingdom Metazoa; phylum Arthropoda; class Arachnida; order Araneae; family Nephilidae; genus Trichonephila; species Trichonephila inaurata. The sequence goes on from BMAV01016557.1 coordinate 414,599, forward strand.
GTTATACAGGTTACCCCAAAATTTAACGTTAAGGTATCCGACTACGTTCGGAATCGTGATTTTAAAAAAGCGCATAAATGGATAATTTTCATGATATTTAGTGTAACTTAGATTAGAATACATGTATAAAATTGTTTTAAGGACATTATGACAAAAAAATTATTTAAATACAATACTTTGGCAAAAAATTAACTTAGAATAACCTTTTTTCCAAATGTTCTCCTTTTGTGAAAAATGCTTCTATTATAAAAATATTTTGCCTGTATATAGTTTAGACCTCTGCACAGAGGCTCAACTATGATTTTTGAAAAATTCCCGTTATTTTCAGAGTTACAACCATTTGAAATAATTATCGGCGTTTTTTTTTTTTTAAATTTCTCCCCTCTGTTGTCGTAAAACATGGATAAACCCACTTCTAAGATATATATTTCAAAAATTCTAGTTGAGCCTCTGTAGAGAGGTCTGAGCTATATACAGGCTAAATATTATTTTAATAGAAGCATTTTTTTGCAAAAGGAGGATATTTTGAAAATGGGTCATTCTATGTTCAGTTTTTGTCAAAATATTGTACTTAAACAATTTTTTTATTGTAATACTATTTTAAAACAATTTTATATACATTTTCTAATCTAAGTGACACTAAATATCGTAAATATTATCCATTTATACGCTTTTTCAAAATCACGGTTCCGAACGTAGTCGGATACCTTAAATTCATTTTTGTTACCTTCTTTACGCGAATGAAAGCTCTGGAAATTTTTAAAAATGATCTCTTGATGAGTCGTGAGTATTTAGCTTAATTTATTTTTTCCACTGCTTCAGCAATTCCTTGAAAGAGTTCGTTTGCAGACTGGTTTAAAAGAATTATAAGGCAAACTATTCGAACAAAAAATTAAAGTGTTGCAAATATGTTTTTTTTTTGTATTATTTTAAAATTTATTGCTTGACTTGAGTTACTCACATTGAGTTTTTTAAAATAAAGTCATTTTGTTAAAAAAAAAAGACATATTTATTAGGGATAGAAGAGAACAAGTTTTGTACCATTTTGGAAACTTAACTAAATGACCCCTCTTTTGAAGAACTTGACTAGGATAGTATACAATACTTTTCTTTTTATGGATAGTCAAAGTTAGTCGTCTTTTTACCAAACCCTGACTCAGACTACATTAATTTGAACTAAACCAGCAAAGTTACTTGACTGACCCCATTCCCATCTGACGATTAGTTTCGGGATACCTTATACAGGTTATATAGCTGCTAAAACCTAAAGGAACTTTGAAAAATAAGTTAACTAAATTAAAGAGGCTATTTTCTAAAGTCTGAAAACCTTTTTTTATTTTTGATCGTCCTCAAAGTAGACTAATCACGTTTCTGAAGCAAAAGATTTTAATTGTAACATAAATGAATATATCGAATATGAATCAAAAATATTCGTAACATTCTAGTGCAGAATGAGCTTTAGAGTGTTTGATCAAATCAATTGATATTTCTTAAAAGGTGATTCACATATTCAATTTAACAGCCAATGCACTTTTCTTGGAAATGAGAGAAAAAGTGTTATCAATAAAGTAGGACAACTTTAGTGGGACTTCTCATTTAAGGTATTCGACAACATTCGGAACCGCGATTTTGCAAAAGCGTATAAATGGATAATATTTATGACATTCAGCGTCACTTAGATTAGAAAATGTATATAAAATTGTTTTAAGAATAGTATTACAATAAAAAATTATTTAAGTACAATATTTTGACAAAAAATGAACAAAGAATGACTAATTTTCAAAATATTCTCCTTTTGTGAAAAATGCTTCTAATATAATAATATTTAGCCTGTCTTTAGCTCAGACCTCTCTACAGAGGCTCAACTAGAATTTTTGAAATGCATAACTCGGAAGTCGGTTTATCCATGTTTTACGAAAACAGAGGAGAGAAATTTTAAGAAAAAAATGCCGATAATTATTTCAATTGGTTGTAACTCTAAAAATAATGTGAATTTTTCAAAAATCATAGTTGAGCCTCTGTAAAGAGGTCTGAGCTATATACAGGCAAAATATTATTATAATAGAAGCATTTTTCACAAAAGAACATTTTGAAAAAAGGTTATTCCAAGTAAATTTTTTGCTGAAGTATTGTATTGAAGTAATTTTTTTTGGTCAAAATGTGTGTCCTTAAAACAATTTTATACATGTATTCTATTCGAAGTGACACTAAATATCATGAAAATTATCCATTTATGCGCTTTTTTAAAATCACGGTTCCGAACGTAGTCAGATACCTTAAATCTAAAAGAATAATAGGAACAACACCTCACTGAAACGTTATATAGGGCATTTCTTTTGGTAGGAAGGGAGACATAAAATAAATAACATATCTTCCTAATTTAAGACTAATACTAGAATGGAGTAAATGCCTTTAGAGTTTACCTCAATAATTCTTTTTTTTATTGGTTTCAAATTAATGCAATGATTCGAACAATTACTTTTACTCATTCATCGGTTTATTTTAAACAACGTGATTATGTACAACATTGGGGCTCATGCCATTCATCCCGTTTTAAGTTACTCATTTCACATTAGTTTACATAAATTATAAGTTTAAAAAATTATAGTCAGTTGAGACTATATTGTTACAATCATAATTGATGTAGGAAAAAATACAATGGTAATACAGCTTTCCTATTACATATCTACTGTTTCCGAAACATACGTATTGAAAACGTTTAGATAAGATTTTTCAATATATCATTAAACATCGCATACAATCTACAATTAATTTACAAAATATTTTTAAATAATAAGTACACTTGTATTTTTTCACCTCTTTGTGTTGTGTTACCATTGCAAACATATAAGGGTTTTTTAAATCTCCCTTCAAACTTTTAAAATCATGAGCGATAAGTATTTTTTAATAATAAAAAGTCAATCACACACGGCTTACATTGAGAGATACACATATCTGTCTTTTTATTATAACTGATGAAATCATCATCAAACCCTTTGAGAGCGACCACACTGCTAACTGCTATAACTGATAGCACAAGGACTTGGATTGGAAGTCGAATCATTGTTACTGTTCAGATCTCGCAACTGATGTACTGAAAGATAGGAATCAGCTTTTAAATACATTGAGATAATTTTTACAGATAGATTGAAAATAATAGTTTTTCACTCTACCTGCAAGACAAAGATACTCAAGGAGGAAAAATTAGACATAAATGAAAATATATTTTTATACTTTTCCAATATAATCATAGTGCCCTCTATAGCTTGGTGGTCAAGGTCACGAGCTAGTGGCCGACTTGTCATGAGGTCGAACTCTAGTGTCTTTGAAGATTCCCTGAGTAGAAGGACTAATGCACAGGGACGTCTTAAGGCATTGGCCAATTGGGCCCGGGCCCAGGGCCTCACCCTCGATGGGGGCCTCGTTTTGTTCTCAACTCTGTCTTAGTAAGATTAGGATCCGGACAGGGCCGGCTCTAGCAATTTTGCCACCCCGGACAAAAAATGAAAATGCCGCCCTTCTCTCCAAAGCAAAAAATTATAATTAAAAAATTCACATAGATACACACCTATAAAATTTGAATAACGAACAAAAGGGCGTAGCATAGCTATATATGTATATATATTTATAAAATATAGAGTCTCAATAAAGAAAAAAATAATTCCAAATCAAGGACATTATTATCTGTTATTATTTCAAACGAGTAAAATGTAATAGAAGGAATTGCCCCTTCTATCAGGCCAATTTCTTCGAAAAAGAGCTAACTGATGGTAGGGATCACAAGCGTTTGTATTTTCTCACACTTATAGTAACTACACCCAAAACTAAAACAAAACATCTTCCATGGCTCTCCATCAAAAACTTATTAGCTCTGTCACCTTTTAAATAGCTGACTCTAAACACCGTATGGGTGAAAGGAATGTCCATTGTGACCCCACTCCAGGATGGGGAGAAAGATAGTAGAGAAAGATATGTAAACATATCAAATTTCATTATTTAAGATGTGTTCCTGCTTCGAACCCTTCAAGTTTCAACATAAAAGAAAACTGACATTAAACATAAAGAGTACAAAATACGGAAATAAAATATGTTATAAATAAAACATCAAACCCCTCCCAATAATATATTTTAGAAAATATATCTTGTATAACAAAAAAAAAAAAAATTATTTCTTACAAATGCCCTTACGTAAATGCCGCCCTTAAAATTTGCCGCTCTGGGCAGGGGTCCGGTTTGTCCGGCCCTAGAGCCGCACCTAATCCGGATAATATAAATGGTCAAATATTATTCCCGGACATATTCTCCGAAAAACAGGGAATTTCAAACTGAATGTCAACTGGGAAAAGGGTTAGGACTGCCTTATTATGTGATGACCTTTGTCCATGTCTAGGCCTAGGCCTAGTACCATGAGCAACCATTCAGCTCCTTAAGTCGAAATGTGGCCATCGGTCGAGCTGATTTGTGCCTAGGTGGTGAGTCGTGTACATTTGTTTCAAATTACCGTTTGAGCGAGCATTTGACAATGTATATGTCGCAAGGGAATGATCAAATTAGGGATTTCATCAAATTCCTCAGGGAGATGATCAATTCACTCAAGATGTTAGAATAAGAACTCTGTAAGGTGATTTTCCTAAGGAAAGTAAGTGATTTGATCAAATAGCTAACCTGTTTCAGTGAAATAATGAAATAATATTGTCAAGAGTTTAAAGATGTTTAATCGGCAAATATGGTGCATTATTAAAAGTATAGAAATTAATGCAACAATAGTCATTTAATTACAAATTATTTATCCGAAATTTACTAACAAAATAATTAGATAATAAAGGTGGTATTTTTTTTAGAAAAAGGATATTTGTAGAGTAGAATTTCAAAATATTTTTTAAAAAAATTATACATTAATTTAGTACTTTAGAAATATCCTTCTTTATTTGTATCACCTTTTTAAGTTATTATTTACCTTTTACAAGGTTTTATTTAACTTGCAATGTAAATTATTCGGGTGGAATCTTGCAACTCAACCGATTGAGCTGAAATTTTTTATAGACGTTTAGTTTTGATGACAACGCATGTTTTGACCATTTATACTCCGATATCGCAATTAGCTAAAAAGATATTAATTAAAAACCTTTTACCCCTGTTAGCTTTTTATTATGCCGAGCAGCTTATCGGATTGAGGTTAAAGAAGTTCCAATTTTTCGACCTTCTTTAAAAAACCGTCTTATTCTTTCTATCAAACTGAGACAAAAAAAATCATTACATAATCAGAAATATCATTTATTTCGCCACGATACGGTATAATTCTTTTACAGTAATAATGATATTTTCTATTATTTACAATTTTTTCTAAAATGAGTCAAAATTGATGCGTTTTCTTGAAAATGATTTCTAAATCGTTAAGTTCAGACTTTTTTTTTTAGAATCAGTCATTTAAAAAATAAAATGTCGAAAGCTTTTTTTTACTATTTTTCTAAAAATACTCAAATTTGTAATAAAACATTTAAAAACTTCGTCATTTTTAAAGATAATCGCACGAAACTTTGTTTTCGTTTGTAGAATAGTATTCTCTAAATTCTGTACAAAGATTGAAAAAATTGGTTTAAAATTAGGGCTTAAATTTTTTTTTGTGTGTTTTTGTTTTCAATATAGTATTATAATAAAAGAAGAAAAAAAGGGGGTTAATTGTTTCGATTTATTTTGTTTTGTCCAATGCTGTTTTGGTCTTACAGTGTTTATCCCCCTTCCCCCCATTATCCTCTTGCCGAGTGAAATATCTATCATGTACGTGGCCTGGCGTGAAAAAAGATTGAGTACCCCTGAGCTAGGCTGTTCAAAATTAACCGGCAAACGACCTTGCAACAATGATGTGTTGAATGAGATGAACAGACTGAGAAACATGTCCAGCGATAACTAAAAAGTAAAAAATAAATTAAAAGTAAAAAAAACTTTTTTAGAAACAAGCTTTTATTTAAATGCTCTAAAAAGAATAAAATGAATTTTTTTTAAAAAAAAATTTCTTTTGCTATCAATTTATAACGTCATTACACAATTTATGATATAAAAGCTTGTCGCGAGATTTCCCTGTGTAGATAAGCAAGCAAATTCAATAACTTGATCTGATTGATTTTAATTTTTAAAATTTTCAAACTAAGTAAATACGAATACTTAAATCTCGAAAGATAATAATGCAAAGAATATAACTAAATAAAGCTAAAAAAATGATAATTAGGTCATTTCGTTTTGGTGTGCCACGTCAAAAGCCTGGCGCGGATGGGGAGAGGGGGAGGTAAAAGGGAGTGGTAACCAGCGAAAACAGAGCTCTACAGAGCTACAAGACTTGTTCTTTTCATCATTTCACTAAAATAGTTCGGAGGTTTGATCAAATCACTTACATCAGGGAAATGACCTCAAAGAGACCTTATTTTACCATCTTGCTTGAATTGATCATCTCCCTTAGGGATTTGATGAAAGCCCTAATTTCATCATTTTCCTGCGACATTAATGCTGTCTACTCTTAAAGATCTCAGGTAGGCATGGTCCTACTTTTTCAAAGGGGCCCAAAACCTCAAAGATTCTTAAGAAGTCCTTTCTAATGCATGTTAAACCTGTCGCGCCTCAGTGTCCTCCCTTCGGCGTGGTAGTATTTTGGAGAGGGGGTGTCAGCTCTAGAGTATCCTCTTCATCGCTTTACCGTGATTCAAAATTACTAGGTTAACCACTTGGATACTGTAGCTATGCTGATTCTCCCAAACCGTCCCATTTGTGTGTGTGTTCATCTTTATATAAATTTAATCATTGTTTATTCAATGCATTAAAGTATCTAAATGTATTCACAGTCGGACCTATATTTAACGATGTCACTAAATCCCAAAAAAAGTTCGTTATGAGAAAAATTCGTTAAATAAAGATTCATTTTCAATATACTTAGTGTGCTTGGTTCCAGGAAAAAGTTCGTAAAAATAGAGAGATTCGCAAAATAGAAGTTCGTATAAATTTGAGGTCCGACTGTATTTTTTTTTCTTTTATTGTCGTATTATTGCATTAATTTTATTTTGTTGTTTTGATTGTTTTTATGTTTATTTTGATTGTGGTAAGAAATGTCGGTTTCATAACAGCCTTAACATATCAGCTCAGAGTATTTTCAGTTTCTAATTTAAGAAGGTTCATCCATGCGACGGCCTGTTTTTTAAGCATTTTTAGGGAATTTTTTTTAGCAACCAGTAAAAAGACAGAACTTTAAGTTTTTTCTATCATTTATTTATATGTATTTTAAGATTATGTATATAAATGTTTAGCCAAAAAATATCCAATAGAACGTGAGTTATAGCGCTCTGAACACACCCGCCTCGAAAAAATGGACGCTCACTTTCTCTTCAAATTCGGCTAATTGGCTTCTCTGAAATAAAAAAAAATAACGGCGTTTCAATCTATAAGCTTAAATGCACAATATGAAATATACTCAACTGAAAATATCAAAAACTGGAATTTTGGTAGACCTCTGAAGAAAAAGTTTCGAATTTCTTGAGTTTTTTGTTATGTTTTTGTTATAAAAAAAAGAAATATTTTGAATTTTGGAATGATCGTAGTTCATTTGCTGTGTACATATGAGCTGAGTCCACCCTATAAATTTGAAGTCATTCGGTCAAACTGTTCTTGAGATATGATGGAGGAAAATGTAAAAACACAGTTTTGAGTGAGTGAGTGAATATTAACGTCACACTGTTCAGCTACACGAGAGCTTTTGGCGACGGACCTCGTAATTTTGAACCATGGTCAAGTAACGAGGACGACACCTGAGCTGGCACCATCCTCTCCTAACTACCACACCACACCGACAGGAGGACGTTTGAGCTTTCGACATATTTAACGTGGAGCACTCCCCTACATGGCAAGCAGTTTTGAGAAAAACGCGTTTGAAGTTTCAAGTCCGATTAAAAAAATGAAAATCTTAACTTACCCTCAATCGGCGTTGCTTTTTGAATCTAAACCAAGACTAAAACAAGTTCGATGAAATATTCAATAAACTATAGATATTTTTTTTTAAACGTCTACAAACTTGTCTATACTTGTATGAATGGATATTTGCATAGAAGGGTATCTCAGGTATCAAGCCGACTGTACACAATAGACCCAGCATTCGACTGACAACTCAGCGCTCCGAACAGCTGCTGCTTCTAACTGCTGTATGTTTACAAGACTTCGAATTTAAAAAAAATCACTTTACCACCGTATTCTAGACATGTTAAGGAAGCAATTTATGAAATTTTTTTTATTTTTTACTTTTTGAACCCATCACATGGGTGAACCCCTTTAAGAATACTGTGGGCAAGTATTCATTGTTTTAAATCAATCTCACGAAAGAAACTATAATTTCGTAGCAATTTGTGACGAAAAATAATTTTTTGACAAATATTGATATATTCCACAAATTAGCCCCCTTTTGAGGATGCTTAAGAAATGAATTGATATCTTACCTTTTTCTGTTAGATACTCTGCTGCTTCTGGAACGAAATGTGTGTGATGATTGATTTTTAAGAGGGGAGGAACTGAAATCGTTCACTGGATTCAAAAGCTTCATAATCCTCGTCATGGTTTGCAGTTGTAAATGTTTATTATGTTTATTTTGTGTGAGGTTTAATAGGATTTAAAAAAACTATGTTATTCTAACTTTCCATAATAAATCTGATTTTATCAGAAGGTATAAATTTAATGTTATCATAAAAGGAGAGAGAAAAGGCCGTATTAAAAACTTTCAAAGAGAGATCGAATCGTGAATTTCGGGAAGATCCAACTGAATATGTACAATAGGGTACATATTCAGGTACATATATGTACAATAGGGATTTTTTTTTCCAAAATTTCAAAATCTACCTATGTAGAAAAGATGTTCCCTAGTATACACGCGAATGTAAAAATAAAATAAAAAACTAACTTTTATGTTTAGTTCTTTCACAAAGGGAATGAAAGTTAGGTGTTTGAGCTTTTTTATGTTAAAATATCAAAGCAATTTTTGTTAACCCGGAAGAAGGCACAAACTCGATAGTAATGTTAGTGGTCACGCGGGGTGATTGAGTCGCCCTCTAATTATTTTCTTAAAATTATTTTTATTTTACACCCTAAAAATTGTAATTCCAGTGAATAATTTAATTAAAAGAAAGTATATATTTACGTACTTTTAAAGACTTTTCAATTTTTATTTGGTAATTTGAGAAAAAAATCCAATCAAGATGATGTAAAATGCTTCAAATGTGCGTGCCTTTTATAAATGACACAAATCACAGACACTTTTCGCCAACATTACAGGAATGATATTTGCAGGCAAAACTGTCATATTTTGTTCAAGTTATTGTAGTTTTATTGTCCTTTGAGGATCGACAAATAGCATGCTTAACTTTTTCTTGCTTGTGTCTTTTCGACAGAGTGCAGTGTGTCTTGTGGCTTCATAGCTATCTTGATGGAGTTTTTTAGGTAGCATTTTTTTTGAAAATTTTCCTTTTAACTCAAAAGTTTCACGTTCCTCAGTTTTCTTAAATTTACTTTCGTTGTCATGATTAATATCCATTATTTCATCAGGTTCTTCCCTCGCTTGATCAGTTTCAACTTCAGCGAATAGAGATCGCACACATATCCATTTCTTTCAATGTATTCTGTTCATTTACATTTTATATTCTGTCACTTGCATTTAAAACCACAATGCAGCAGTACGGTACAGCAATTAAAACCACTAAGTCATTCACAGGGAAAAAATTTAGCCTGTTAATAGAAAATATTTTGAAACAAATGTGGTCACGCGGGAAACTCAATCACTCCAAGTACCTTAAGATTGTAAGAAAACGTTTGCCACTCCCGAAAAAGAGGGAGATACGTAACAAATACCGGTTGATTCATAACTAGTGTGACCAATTTCAGAGGATCACAAATATTTATTGAATAAAGTTATTTACATGGAATTTTCGATGTGGTTTCCTCTAGCACAGTACACTTTTCATAAGCGTTTTGGGTAAGCTAAAAGAGTTTTTTCAATCACTTTTGTGGTATTTTTCCAACTCTCTCTTAAATTGCTTTTTGAAGCCCTTTAAATGCTTTTACTTTACGTCTATTTAACTATTTTTTAAGTATTCCCATACAAAATAATCGCAAGGAACACAGAAAGGGGATAGTAATAATCATTTATCAGAAGGCAGAAAATTTATTTTTTAATCTTTCAGCCCTTTTATAGTTAATTTTACAGTATGACTTGTAGTGCAGAATCTTGGTGAAAAGCAAAGTTTCCTTGAGGGAAAATACGTTTACTTTTTTTGATTAAATGTTTCAAAACTTTATTCTGATAGTATTTATCATCAATTTTAAAATTTGGTTTAACAAAAAATGGTTTGTTAAGCCTTGAGAGAACATTTCCGCCCATATCATAACACCAGACGGCCAACTTGCATTTTTCAAAACAGTTGCGTCTTTGTGACGTTTTTTCAATTCCTACTATTAGCTCGCACTCTCTCTCGATACATTAATTAATTAATTAATTAATTTATCTTGGTGGAATTTTCAATCGTTAATGAAATATATTTTAAGGCGCTCAATTGAGCTGAAATTTTATTTACATGATTATTTCGGAGGGCAATACAATAGCTTAATTATAATTAATAAAAATTAATTGATTAAAACTAATTATTTAAAGTATTTCAAATACAGCCACGTTGGCGATTTGTGGCAAAACTTGAAAAGGTTTTTTTTTTTCACGTTTTAAAGCATTCAGTTGAACTGAAATTTTATATACACGATTGTTTTGGATGACAATACGATACTTTACTGATAATTGATGAAAATTAATTACCACTGGATGTTGTGATTCTGTCATATGTATGTACATATTTATATTAATTGTAACTATTTATATAAAAAGTAGCTAAAATAAATTTTTTTTAGGGATCTAAGTAGAAATTGACTTAAATTTTTTTTTTTATATTACTTATTTGTTGAAATATATTGAATCTTCGTTTTTCCAGTTCTGAATGGCAGATGACACAATGCTTTATCAGAAGCTATCCATGCTTTGCATTTACCTTTGCGTAACATTAAATACAGAGGCCAAGAACGTTTTCTTCGTTTTTCTACTGTCTTAATAGACATTTGATGACAGACTGGGAAATTTATTTTTTTATAGCCAATTTTCTTTATCTGACGATAAATTGTTGATTGTTTTATCTATAGTCTCTTTGCGATAGGTTTTTGAGGCAAAGAATTTTCTACAAAGATATTCTTTTCAACTTTTTTTCTCTTTCATTAAGGACTTCCTTTCATTGACATTATTTTCCTGGAGCTTTTGATTGCTAGCCAAATTTTATTTCTTTTTGAAGTTTAGATAGTAATACAATAGAAAAATGTTTTATTTTTATTTTTATTTCTAAATGCTTTATTATTTACAAAATTTGAATAACCATCCTTCAAAAGCTACAAAGTTTCGTTCCGGGTGATGATCTAATTTTAGTACTGTAATTTACTCCCACAAATAAAAATGGTTAGATTGGTAATTTAAATGTTTCATTTTTCAAATAAAACCAGTAGTAAAAAGATAGAAATTCATCATAAATAGTTATATGCTTTTAAAATTGGTCACACTTATTTTGAGAATCAATCGGTACATTTTAGTTCCCTTGAAGACTGTTAAAAAGGAGGATATACTGACAAGGTCATTGGTATTAAATAAACAGTTTTCCCACACAGAATTGAAGATGTCGTCAGCCTGGGGTGACTCAGGGGTTCAGGGTTAAAGAAACGGTCACTTCAGTACCTTTTAACACGTATTAGAGGACGGTTACGAAGCAGTTAAAAAATATCAGGTACATTTAACAACCACTTTTTAGTATTAAATTTTTAAATAAAGCTAGTGTGGGAAATGCAGTGCACTATAAGGCGAAAGACGGAAACAAACTTGGATCGGACTGATTCGACGGTGTGGTGTGAGAGAGAGAGTGAGGGTTATATGAAATATGTTGGTCATGTACATTATACTACTCAGTACTCACTAATCAAAATTCATCGCTTTGGGTTGATTAAATCGTAAAAAAATAATTTATTTTGAGTTTAAAGTCATCAAACTAAAATTAAGTCTTTTTCTTTGTTAAGTTTTTTCTAAGTTTCTTTCTTTCTTTTCCTTTTGTGTCAATATTAAAATTTGAATTTTTTAAAAATTATTTTTACCCCTGATAAAATGCGATATTAAGTAGAGCTTTGCAAGCACGAGGTTCGCTTTCAGATGTTAATTTTTCAATTCCTACTATTAACTCACACTCTCTATGTATTTATTTATTTATTTGTTTGTTTATTTATTTATTTATCCTGGTGGAATTTTCAGTCGTTAATAAAATACACTTTATAAATATGTTTAAAAGAATACATAATATACTAGCTGGTATACACGTTCTTCGCACGGGTGAATTGAAAAATTAAACAAAGCATATTGAAGGATAAAGAAATTTTTAATGAGTTAATTTTAAGTGAATTGCAAGTTAAGTAAAAAAAAAACAAGTAATATAAAAAACATTTTTTAAGTCAATTCTTACTTAGATCAATAAGGAAAAATTCTATTTTAGCTACTTTTTATTAAATAGTTACAATTAATATAAATATGTATATACATATGACAGAATCACAACATTAAGTGATAATTAAATTTTATTAATTATCATTAAAGTATCGTATTGTCATCCAAAACAATCATGTATATAAAATTTCAGATCAACTGAATGCTTTAAAACGTGAGAAAAAAAAATTATTTTAAAGTTTTGATCCAAGTCGCTAAAAATGAAACCAATGTGGCTGTATCTGTAATTCTTTAAATAATTAATTTTAATTAATTATAATTAAATTATCGTATTTTTAGCCAAAACAATAGTGTATGGAAAATTTCTGCTCAAATGAGCACTTTAAAATGTGAGAAAAAAAACCTTTTCATGTTTTGACACAAGCCGCAAAAATGGTCGCTAAGTTGCCAAAAATGATGCCATCGCCATAATCAATTTATTTTTATTAATTATAATTAAATTACTGTATTGTCATCCAAAATAATCATGTATATACAATTTCAGCTAATTTAAACGATTTAAAAAGTATTTTATTAACGATTGAAAATTCTGCCAAGATAAATAAATATATAGAGAGTGTAAGCTAATAGTAGGAATTAAAAAAAAAAGCTTTTTGCATATCTCAGTTGAACAAAAACCCTTATTTGTTAAATTTTAAGTCTGTTGAACTAGCTGATAAAAGGACTTTTTTGTTAATAACGCCTCCTAACTCTCACGTGGGTCGATTTTTGAAAACACCTTTCTATGCTGATCTCCGCTCAGCAAAGTAACACATTGTTACACATTTTGTGTAATTAACGCTTAAAATAGTGTAAATAATTTATATCTGGATGTGTAATAAGTTAATGTTACATTATGTTGTATTTATTTTATGTTAAAATTGTAATATTCGCAATCAACGCCGTTCCTTACATTATAAGGGCGATTCAATCAAAACATAGCGAAATATTGGCGATTGAGCTAAGTTGGCATCATTTTTGACAACCCATTTGACAACTTGGCGATGGACTGAACGATGCAGAAGTTGATATGCTGAAGTGCCCCCTGGTGGGGATCTGAAACAAAGAAGATAGCACAAAAACCTTTTCCACAAAAATATACATATGCATGCCAATTTTCACAGTGATCAGTTGAACGGTGTTGGAGTGATACGATTTCATATATATAAACATTCATTTATATATATATATATATATAGATGTACAACTTTTTAATTTTTTTATGTTGAAGGAATAGTTATACTTATGATGTTATTTTCATGTTTGTGTATAAATATCTTTAAATGATGCATAGTTAATATATAATAAATCTCTAAGTGTCTGTATTTTTTACCTCTATTTCCTAACTTTGAAGCCCAGTAGCTGAGGGGTAGTGTATCGTGCTTCCATGTCACAGGTCCGGGGTTCAAATCCCGGGCTGGGTAAGGATGACTCAGTCTTTCATCCCTTCAGTGGGTCGATAAATGAGAACCAAGCTTTCTTGGGAACTGAACACTGGGGTTTTGATTCAGACTGACCACTTGACCGAAGCATCTGCACATACACACCAGCGCCTTAGGTCACGTAAGCTGAGATAGTTGCAGTAGGTCTTGGCTTTCATGGGCTATTGTGCCACTGAGTTCAGTATTTTCTAACTCTGCATGCATTGCCTTGGGAATGGTATTGTTTTAAATGTTTTCTACTGCGTGGCACTGTGAATCATATTGTTGATTGGTTTGGCCCACCACACCTACAAGGTTGCCGACTCTTGCGCTAGAAGTAACTGCTGCAACTTGATTACATTAAGATTCGTGTTAAAATTGTGAAAAATGCTATATTTAAAATAAATTATATTCATCCATTAAGTGAGAAATGAGCACAAAACCCATACCTTTAATATTTAAGGTATCCAACTACGTTCGGAACCGTGATTTTGCAAAAGCGTATAAATGGATAATATAAGAATATATATTGTGTCACTTAGAATAGAAAATATATATACAATTGTTTTAAGAATATTATTACAATAAAACATTATTTAAGAACAATATTTTGACAAAAAATGAACATAGAATGACCCATTTTCAAAATATTCTCCTTTTGTAAAAAATGCTTCTATTATAATAATATTTTGCATGTATATAGCTCAGACCTCTCTACAGAGGCTCAACTAGAATTTTTGAAATATATAACTTAGAAGTCGGTTTATCCATATTTTACAACAACAGAGGGGAGCATTTTTATGAAAAAAATGTCGATAATTATATTTCAATGGGTGGTAACTCTGAAAATAATGTGAATTTTTCAAAAATCCTAGTTCAGACTCTCTGGAGAAGTCTTTACGTTATATAAGCGCGCGAAATATTATTATCTTAGAAGAATTTTTTATAAATGAGAACATTTTGAAAAAAGATTATTCTAAGTTAATTTTTTGCCAAATTATTGTATTTAAATAATTTTTTGTGAAAATGTTCTTAAAACAATTTTATACATGTATTCTAATCTAAGTGACACTAAATATTATGAAAATTATCGATTTAGAGCTTTTTTAAAATCACGATTCCGAACGTAGTCGGATTCCTTAAGTTGAAACTATGGATTCATCCCCTTTTTATGTAACTTAAACATATCCCTTTGCCATCGAATTTTGAGCTGGTGATTTAATTTGTGGAGGATCACGAGTTTTTCTTTATTTTGAAAATTCAGATGATCGTATGGTACAATTGGAAAAAAAAATACATATATATAAAACTTTTATGAATGATAAAGTGAATCTGCGCAAATAAGACAAAATACAACAAATTTCGAAATTATTGCTGATTTATTTAGAACTTTTATAGACGTGCGGTGATAATTCCGGAGAAAGTATTGTAATTATTGGTACACCAAGTCATTTCATAAATTTTGTCTGCTGATTAGAAGTAGAAAAGTATACTCTGTAATTTAACCAAGGAACTTGATCTTAATGTCGGTGACGCATGTGTTTTCAGTGGGCAGTTTGGCGGCGACGCTTGGAAGCAGAGGTCGATCGAAGGGGAATCCCATGGGTTTCTTGTCAGGGTACTTCTGATCCTTGGCTCCACAATAGCTCACGGCGTCGTTGCAGATGGTCTTCACGTTAGCTCCTTCAGGCTAAGAGGAAAAAATCACGATATTTTACCAAAAAGAATGTAATAGTTTCTTTCAATTAAGTTATATATAATGATATTATATCGATTCGAAATGCATTAGCAGAAATTATACTCCCTTGTTTAAAAACAATGAATGAGTGTGTATTAACGTCTCACTGAAAAGCAATTCGAAGGTCATTGGCGATGGCTGAGTGGTGCAAAAGCCAATTTTGGCTAAATTGCGCCACAATTGTTGTGGCCTAAAAAGTTATATAAATTAATACTGCGAATTGCCGTGGCTCAAGTTGACAGGATTCGATGGGCCATTTTAGGTCTAGCATTATTGTTGAAGATTTTCCGTTTATAAGTATCTTTTGTTTCTAGATAGATTACTATTTAAACTTACACCTTCCATATTTAGGTTGAATTTAATCGTGATTAGATAGCCATGATAGTTGGGCACAGTAGGCCTTGGCCCTCATGGGCTGTTGCGCCACTGAGTTAAGTTAGATAGCCCTAATAAAGCGTATATTTTTAAAAATGTCCGCATCCTTTGGGGAACTTTCACACTTCAGAAGGCGAGAGTTCAAAACAATATGATTATGTAGGTAATTGCAAAAAATGACTACTATTAAATTTTATGTTCAGTATTAAATGCCGAAAAAATGGGGTTAATCTTAAAGCATGTTAAATATTAGGTATAAAATGAGAAATACGGTATTTCATTCACTTACGTTATCCTCTGAGTAGTCGGTGAGCATAACGAAGAGTTGGAAGTCCATTCCCTTGTGAGTTCCTCTGGGGACGAGCATGTGCTCTGGCCATCCACAGCTGCAGTATTCGCTGGCATCGGCTGAAGCGCTCTGTCCGGCGCGGAGCTCATCGAAAGTGTAGGTGTGAGAAAAGTAACATTGGAATCAATAGCGTTGCGGCTGATGACATTGTTTCCTGGGGCCACTGGGGAAAATTTCAAAATGAAATACTAATTTAGAAGAGTGTTAATGCTTAAAATGTTTTTTGTAGAAATTTGAAAACTGTATTTTGTATGCAGATTCTTTTAACACCTTCAAGACTAAGGAAAACATTTCCTCCCATTTTAAAATTGGTGATTGTAGTATTTAACTATTGCCTTATCTGCATTCTTTATACAGAATGCCAACATATAATATATGAGGAACGCAATAACTCAAGATGAAATGTTTAGGGAAAAAACAGTCAAATCAACTGGCGCCAATGATGGGCTGTATTCTTATTACTTGTTTCAGTTTATTGTAATAATTTATACACTATATATGTACAATGAATAAGATTTTATGGATCTTTTGTTTTCATTTTATGTAAAGCAATTTTAAACAGAAAATAGTAAGTATGTACTACGTTTACTTAAAAAAATTAAGAAATATTGTATCTTGATTACTGTATTGAACTTTAAAACGGCATTTAAAAAGTAATCAGACAAATCTTACACGTTCTCGTTGTTCTAAGCTGACTGTTTCATTTGTAAACAGATATATAAGCTACCTTAATCTATCCCGCATTTCCAGAAGTACACACACAGAGAGTTTATTAGTATATATAATTTACATTTTTTCACAAGTCTCGAATTCTGAGAGTCTGTTCTGAATTTTGGTTCTAGCTATTTAGTGTAGATTAGGAAATTTAAGAGTATTTTTAGATTACAATAAAAAGAAAATTAGTTTTCTTTTCTAAGGTGTAAAGGTTAAAACCTGGTACCTTCTGCTCCATGAACCGAGTAACTTAACGACTCTACCAAGATGAGCATCGTAGTACGGAGGTTGTTAATTGCTTATATAGATACCACCTCCACACACTCCTCTGCTAGTGAGTCGGCGAACGAACGTTACCATGGTTATGGTGTGCTTGTGAGTTGTTGTTGGTGCGTCATATGGATCTGATGGCTTTGCTGTGTCACGCAGGTTTGACGGATTTGGGTTGCTTTTGCGGTGAATAGAGGGCGCCACGTATGATACATGAAGGTTGCGTTGTTTCCAAGTTCAGCTAGGATTACCAATGAAGGTTAGAACCTGGGACCTTTGGTTCCATAACCGAGTAACTTAACCACTATACCAAGATGATCATCGTAACACGGAGGTTATTACTGGCTTATAAAGATACCACAGCAGTATTTAGGATATATTAAAAATCGAATGTACTTCATTGGGGAGTGGATTTCTGTTTCCCGAAAGTGATTGATATTACTTACATTGTTTGTGGAACTTGTCCAATTCGATGAAGAGAGGCCTCTGCTCATCAGGGCTCAATCGGTTTCCGAGTTCATCAAATTTGGGGGCCAAAAATACTCGGACTGTAGCGTGTTTGGGTGCTCCACTTGAGTTTTGAGCATTGACGGTGATGGAGAAAGGTTCGTGGTCCAAATGATGGTATTTCACCTACAGAACAAACAGACACAACGGATAAGATACAAGTTATTCTTAATATTTTCTCTGTAAATGTTAATCAACATTTGTTATATTTTTTCAAGTAAAAAGTTTAATAATTTACTCGAGAGTTGCTCAGCTTTGGTTACTTTGGAAATTTGACAACACTGGATTCCTCCTTAATTGATTGTTCAATTATAAAGAAATTGTAATAATTATTATTTACTATAAATTACGCTTATTTTTGAGCACATCACACTGACTTGCACTGTTTTAATGTTCAAGAAATATATATGAATTTGAAACGGTTAAAAATATTAGTTTTAGTACAAGTCTTATGTCTGTAATGTGGTTATTATAACTATGGTTAAATTTTAAATTTTAGAGTTGTAAATTTTAGAACTCCCACTTATACATAATTATTAATAATTATTCAATGGTTATTACATAATTGTAATACAATTAATTAATACTAAGTTAATGTTGAGTTTTAGTATTTTCTGATTATTAACTTAACGCGAACATTAAGATTGTTCGTATAGCTTGAGTATTATTATTATACAAACCATTTGTAGCAGAGAATTACATTTATATTGAGAACTTTCAAACTCATTCAGTAATAATATGTTAATGAAATCAGAATCAAGTAACAAAACAAACAACAAAATTCAACGTTTTTGAATATTAGAGTAGTAAATAAGAAGTGCTAAGTCATATTCTTACCTTTACTTTGCGGTCAGTACCGAAGTTAATTCCGTGGGAGAGAGTCAATTCCTCGTCTTTAATGAAGGTGGTGATAACGTTGTTTTGTTTAGCCTTCACTTCACAGCTTACTGCTTTCACGCCTGGGAATGACAACTGAAATAAATAGAATAATCTTTTACCCCAAATGACATCAATTTCTTCTTTGGATATGCATAAAAATAATTTTCATTATTAATTATAATTAATTACAATTTCGAACAAAATAATTTTAAGCTTTTTATTCGTCACCTATGTTACCTCCAATGTTAAAACAAAAAATTGTCTGTTATATTGCTTAAAGTAAGAAGATTTTAAAAGAAATAAACTATCTGACAATATATACCTATTTGTGAGACCTTGTATCATGAAACGTTTTTCAAAGTAAAAAAAAAGTGTTATTTTATCATTGATTCAGTCTTCATTAGCTATTGTTAATTTATGTAATGAACTTATCACACATTTTTTTTAAAAATTATTCCTAAAACTTTCTTTGGAAGTTATGCTGAGATGTAAATAAATTACATGAATAGAATCTGAATATATTTTTATACGTTACTAATGTCACTAAAAGCTTTTAGTAAAAGATATTATTACAAATTTTAAGATAATAAGCATAACCACCATTTATTTAAGTGTATATTCTAAATGAGATGATTAATTTAAATTGCGATTTTCTTCCGGATAGAGCCTAGAACAAATGAAATTTCAGTTTACCTGCTCCCAAGTGTATGGCTGGAGAGTTGACTTGTATTGCTGGAAGATGTTGTCAACGAACCTGTGCCATCTGTAGAAAATAGGATCCCGAAGAGAGGTTGAAGTGTCACTCATGACACCGGGGTTTTCCTGTCAAATAACAAATAAATAGCATTGGATTGATTAATTGTTTTTAATTAATTAATTAAAAATTAGGTATTTGAATTCCAAAACTGTATAACTTAAATTTTTCTTTTGGTCTTACCTGGAATCGACCGTCGGGATCGTGCATTCTTGCCATCATAACGTGTCCCCAGTTATGGAGAGATCCATAAAATCCTTTGTTGGGAGAATCTGAGCTGGCTTCGATGATGGTTCCCAAAATGTTAGCTCCATTGGTCTCATCCAGAGGGACTTCGTTACCTTTGGAGTCGTGCACATGTTTCAAATCGATGGCTTCCAAGATACGTTCTCTCCATCTTTCCATGTCCTGTACGTCGACCTCGGTAAGATCCCTGAGACTGAATCCCTGAGGCCTAGAGGCATAATGCAATCCACTGACAAGGGATGTCAAGTGAGGTGCGTATCCTTCTAGTTTTTCCTCGAAATTGTGGAAAGCCACCATACGGTTGAGGCCGTTGGACAATCTTTCAGAATCATACCTTTATACACAAAGAAAAAGAAAAAGGTATTATTGCAGTGTTTCTCAAAGTTTTAGTACTCGTGACCCAATATTCAATCATAATTTTCATCGCGCCTCCCCCCTCATACAATAACAATGTATCAATAATACTATACTTTGAAGCTAAGACTACGACACTACTTTAACCTCTTAAGTACCACTGGAGTATATAAATGTTTCACTCAGCCAAAGCTTTAATTTCTCCTGACGTATATATACGTCTTCCCGAAGTACGATGTTTTCTGTGCACTGCTATCCATAAAATTATTCCGAAGGCTTTGGAACGCAATAAAAGGACCTTGATAATGTTTGTAAAGGATTCATTTATTTCAGATTATTTCTGCTTCTTTATTCCTTCTCCCCCCTCGCATACATCCCATTCGCAGGCCTACGTGGAAAAAGGTTGGCATTGGGTTTCGAATCACGTAACTTTTATTCGGCAAATAAGGGATTTATTATAAACCATACAAACTATCATGATAAATATAATTTTTTTATATAATTTTTTTTATATATGATAAGACCATGGGGTCACTGGTAATTATTAAACTTGTTCCTAACATAGAATTGTTATTTTAATTATAAAACACATTGTGTAGCACTAATATGTTTATAAGTGTAATATATCGGTGTAAACGTGTATTTTATTTTTTATTATGTCAGAATGTATTTTGTTTGTTTACTTTTAATAAATTAATAATTTTTTTAAATAATCATTTGGTTTCGATTTTTCAATATGCTCGCACCCCCCTCGTAGATTTCACGCCCGCCAAGAAGGCACGCCCTCAGTTTGAGAAACGCTGTATTATTGAGTGAGGGCTTATTAACATCGTACTTTAAAGCAACAACACTGGCTATTGTCGATGAACGTGGTAATTTTGAATCTTGACCAAGTGACGAGAATGCCACCTGAGCTAGTAGCACCTTCTCAAAGCTTTCCACCATGTCAACGGGTAATCCGCGACAGATTTTACGTGCATCATCGACTTTTCACTGAGGGTTTTTAGTGCCAGCCACGAGTCCATGTGATCATGGCCACAAGGCTACCGTGACCTTCAAGTTTTATTTTAAACGCGTATATGACAAGTTTTTAGATCCTTATGCTACGATTGAATTTTATAAAACTATTGAAGTATAATTTTGCTTTCTTTGTATGATTGTTTTTAGCACTTTATAGTCACTGGTTACAGAAATAGAAGTTTTGAATGTACTATTCACATAAGTCATGTTGAAACTAAGCAACCTAATTTAAAATTGAAAAAAAAACACGTTTTATTCGGAAATATGATGGAGTTAAGAAAAAGTCTCAAGTTCTTCAATGTCTTGCTCTTGCTACATTTCTAAGAGCCATTAATTGTCAGCTCTTGATTGTGGGAATCCAGCAGTTCTTGAATGCCATCACCACACGCTTCTAAATTTATTTGACGAGGGGAATGAGTAATCGAGAGTTGTGTAGTGTTCAAACAAAGATCGAATAGACGAGACTTGAAAATCGTGAAGCTCTGAGTTAGCTAAGTCGAGGTATTACTGAAAGATTTTCTTTTACTTGTAATGATCTTACTTCTGAAGTCGCTTCCTCATCATTTTGTCTACCTAAAGCTGTGGGAGGGAACGATGGATGATGAAGACTTTCCATGATAAATCTAATTTATTATTATCAGTTATAATATTCCAGAACAAGTAATCTATAAAAGGGAGCCCTAGGAGTGATATGAAGAAAGCAACTACCTTACGTGAATAAGCGCACGAAATCAGATTAGTTTAGCTTTAACCAATCCTATCCTATTATTTATGGATTCACTAATTTAGTCTAGTAGCCAAAATCCGACCTTTAGTCAAAATGCGTAATTCTAATTCTAACCCTAGTAACACTGCATTCAGATACTCCGCAACTTCTGACCTACGATTATTAAACTCTAACTTTATAAACACTAACTAATTTGCATCTAAGGGTTTTTTCTTGAGAGGGATGGCTGTGAAATAAACGCGAATGCTAGTCCAAAGATTCCCCAAGAGGATTAGTTGGTGAAAGTCGCGTAAAGACCTGTCACATACTTACTGGGATACTACTATTTATACTAAAACTCACGAATAAAAGTATTGTGTTAAATAATATTAGTAAATCCTATTTGAGCAGCAAAGGTAATTCGAAAAAAATTTGTCTTATTACCTGGCACACATCTGTTGGTGCATGTAATAGAAGAGTTCTCCTTTCCTGTCCTTCACTTTGCCTGTAAGTTCGACGCTCCAGTTGGCGGGATATACAACGTGCCAGTACCAATGATGAGCATTGATTCCGATGTCTTCACGGAAGTATGCCAATTTGTATTCAGGCTCCAAAATGTTACCAGTATCTTCAATTTCAACCACAACATCCTAGGTAAATACAATTAAAAATCAGCCAATAAAGATGCCAATCTCTATATAACTTAGATGGATGTTTTTCATTTTGTTGTTTGTGTATTAGACCGATTTATCAAAACTTGTTGGTCTTAACACCTAATTAATACTTCTTTTATTTTCTGATTAATATGTAAATTATACATAAGAGTGAATCGAACTTATTTTTTTCTTCTGAATTTTAAAACCTACCTATGCAGTACGGAAGAGATGTACTCTGGTTTATAGATTAAAGGAAAAAAATTAATTTTTTGTGTTAAGCGCTGCCACATGGGGAGTAAAGTTTAGGTATTCGAACTTTTTATTACTAGAAGAGAACAGCAGGTACATTTAAAAGCTTCTTTAGTATTGAATTTTTTAAAAAAAAAACCTAGTGTCGAAATGAGAATGCATGGTTAAGCAGAAGACGGGAAAAGGCTTGGCTAGTGCTGACTCGACGGTGTGTTGAGAGAGATCTGAAGTTATGAATGTGTTGCAATGCCCACATTGTAATATTTCCTCTCCTCAGTATTCATCTATCAATTATCCTCGCTTTTGGTTTTCTTTATATTCAAGACAAATAACTTTATTTTAGAACTATAATCATCTAACCAAAATTAAGTCTGCTTCCATTTTTTTCGAAAAACTTTTGAGGCAATATTAAATTTTGAATAAACTTTTTCTCTTAATCTCCATCCTACAAAAACCTTTTCGCATAAGTAGGCTCTGAATAATAAGAATTCTTTTCTCCATATAATCACTATCCGCCCTATTATAAAATTATAGCTTTATTTAATGGAGGAAAAACATATTCGATTTTAAAACGATGGGAAAAAAAGACAGGAAAAGTTAAACATTAAAAACGGATTAAACAGCTTCCCGAAAAATTAAAGTAGGCTACTTTTTGTTACTTGTAAAATGTACGACTCGAATTTACTTACTTCAGTTGGATTGTTCCTAGCCTCCTTGGATGCCAGATTGATGGTCTCAGCTGGGATGAACCTGTCTGGGAAGACTTCCTGGATGGGTGGAAGGGTAACACCTCGGCAGTCATCTCGGTGCACTACAGCCACAGACAGAGCATAAACGAAGAGTCCCTCGTTTACGACATCTCGGGCTTGCTTGGCGAGGTTCAGGAAGTCAGCGAAATCTGCAGCCTCTGTAAACGAGCTTGACTTTTAGAAAACCGTTTGTGCTTAAGTTCCTTTACTTATTTTGGCATTGTGTTAAGAGTCCGGTGAATTTTATGACTACTAAATTTAGAATTAACTTAAGTTTACTCTTAAAATAAATTACAGTTTGAAAAACTAAAAGACACCCTTATATAGTTAATCGAACTAAATTGTAACTCAATCTTTAGTAGCCGAATCTGGCAATGGTGCATGGAATTAGTCGCCAAATCTGGAAATGGTATAATGAATTAGTCGCCGATTTGGATTACCCTGTCTCCTGATTATCCTTTCAGGACAATGGGACAAAATTATGAAATTATTGTATTGTCATATCGGTCCTTGACAAGTGTGCAAAATTTCGAATTAATCTGACCTTTTAAAAAAGGTAAAAATCGAATTCAAAGATTCTGTTTCATACAAGTGAAACTTATAAAAGCGTGTTAATGATGCAAATTAACTTCAATAACTTTTGAAAATTCATTTCTAAAGATAAAATGTTTTAATATTTTTCTTAAAAAATATAAATGAAAATTAATAATATTTTTTTTAAAAAACTACTTATTAAACTTTAGTACTACCTATATACATTATGTCTAATAGAGCTTTGAGATTATGATTTTCTCTGATTACGAATTTTTGGAATATTAGTCTTTATTAACTAATTAATTCTTCCCTGATGTTTCAGGAAATCAATCTTAATCTTCATCCTTATCCTTTGATTCGATTTCATGAGAGTTAGAAGTAACTATATAAAGTGAGTAAGTTTTTCCTTAAGAATTATTTAGATTTACTGTTTTCTTTATGCAGAATAGATACTGTGAAGAAATTTCAAAAAGTACTTTTGGAAAGGACTCTACTATCTCGAATATATTATAAATAAATTTATTAATTAAAGGAATTAATGTATTTGTTAATTATTAGCAATACATATCGCTGTAGTTTCCCACTGCTTATCTTTTTTTAATTAGAAATAAATTGCTTTCTCTAAGATTTATAAAAATGTTTATGAGGATAAAGCTTACTGTTTAATGGAAGAAAATATTTATTTATAAAAATTCCTTCGAATATATATTTCTAAGCTGATTGATAGAAATATTAAAGCTATTTTCAACTATTAAACATAGCATGGAGTTAAATTTTCTCATTTGGAACTCCTTTCACAGAGATTGGCGTATATTTTATTGTAATTAGACTTAAGAAAACACGACTAATCTAGGCTTTTCAATCCAGGGTAAAAACTGAATAATCATCGAATTATATTTCGATTATGAAACATTGGTTTGATTTGTAAATTTACAATTTAATTGATAGTTTGTATTTATAAATTCATTGGTAGTATGTATTTATAATTTCATTGGGGTTCACTGACATTAACAATTACTTTAACTTAATTTGAATATATTTATTAATTAGGTGCCTTAAAATTTAAAATAGTTTCCTTAAGCAACCATATCGTTAAAAAATTTTTGCTATGCTCTTTAAACACAATATTTCACATTTTAATTTGGTATTTTTAAATGCTAAAGCCACAAATTTCTTACAATTTGTGAAGTTTTTTATAATCACATAAAATTCCACGTCCACTGTAATAGTACGGATATTTTTAAATAACCCATTCATGTTTTCATGATGAAATCTTTTCTCAATTACTTCACATATTAATATATCTAAAACTAACTGAAGGATTTTTAAAGAGGATTGAGAAGTAGAGCTGTCTTATAATCGTTAAGTCATTTGTTATTAACCGACACGAATTGGCAGAAAATTATGGAGGCAATGAGTAAGTGCAGAAGAACGATAATTGAAAAAGCTGTCGAAGAGAGAAATAGAAAAAAAGAACTTACTGTATAAAACTTCAAAAAGCTTTGTGGCTTCTTTGAGGTGCCTCTCGTGGAAACAAGAGAAGAGGGTTCCTCTGGGCAGAACTCCAACACCAATCAGTCGAGGGTCTCTCTGTTCGGGAGGGATTTGCTGCCTTGTCAGAGTGGTAAGCTTCTCGAACAAGGGCAAGATCTGATCCTGCTTCTCTTTGATACTCATTTTGGAGGTTGGAAGCCCAAGCGATTCTCTCAAGCAAGCCTGTCTCTGCACTCGAAGGGACTGCCTCTAGCCACATTGTCAAAGCCCTTTTTAAACCGCCTTGGAAGACCGTTCTTAGAACTATTGTGAGCTCGTGTTCCTTGTACCAATCACTCCGATCCAAAATAGAGGTTTGTAGAGAAGGTCTATAGATAGATAAAGAGAGAGAAGTCAGGATGGGTGCAGCAGGAAGCCTTTGGGTGTGCCACCAAAACAGTTATACTCAAATCGCTAATTGTGATCAGTTTCTCGATAAGAACTGAAACACGATGTTGAATAGCTATCGAATTGACACTACGTGTTACGTTTCTTTTTTCGTTTGTGAGAAAAAAAATGTTTTGATTGTTAATAATGTTGAGCTACCATGTTTAAATATTTCGTTCTGCATATTGTTCTTCAAATTAGAATTAGAAAATACTTAAAGATGATAAATATATACTTCGTTAGGCAAATACTTTTCTGTGCAGCAATTCCTCAAGTATTAGAAAGTGATTTTTTAGATTGTTAGGGATTTTTCTTTTGTATGAAAAGTGCTATAGTGAAAAAAGAAGGTTTACATGTTTTAGTGAACTTGCTGTAAATCTCTAAGAGGTCATGCGAAAATGACTCGAGAAGTTTCTACACAAAAATAAGGGAAATACAATGAATGAAAAAATTGATTGAAAGAGTAATATGTAATTTTGAATGCTTAGTAATGAATATTAAAAATTTCAATTTGACACAGTAAAAAATAGGATCAATCTCGACATGTTGTCAATAACTAAATGAATATATAAGAGAAGATTACTGTTCTACAAGAAAATGGCAAGTGTAAATGACTTGTTTCTTTTCTCTTATTAAATGTTTAAAGCAAGATTTTAGAACATCGGATTTAACGAATTTGAATCTAAAATTATATACTCTTAATGTTACTTTTAGATTTGTAATTTGAATTCTTGCACAGAATACAAATATAGAGTTATAAATACTTGCGAATGTAAAAAAATATCGATGGTAACAAATAATTGCTAATTTGTAATGTAAATATCAGTCTTCATTATTATAAAAAGGGAACATTTTTATAAGAGATCATCGACAAGTGTTTTACTAAAAAATAAAATAATTTCTAGCATGAAATTTTTCGCTGCTTTTACCTTAGGGAAATATGATCGAGAAAAATGTGTTTTCACATTTTTTTGCATGTTCAACGTATTTCTAACTGAAATTCTGCTACATATACTGAAAGTCTGAAGAGCAAATTTCACATATTTTAATCATTATTCGTATTCCTAATATAACAGATGTGGTCGGTTTTCACGCGTTTTCAATTAACCTCTAGAGAAATCTATTTTGTTGATTGCTTGATATCAGAACCCCGTCTTGCGAAAGAGCCGTAGTTTTCAGATTAAGGGGTATTCGAGGTGTTAACTTTGTCTCGAGGGCTGAAAATATAAACAGTTTTCAAATAGATATAATTCTTTGCAATTAAAATTAAATAATTCGAATCTTTTACACATTATTTACAAAGAAATAAGGTTTATAAAAAGTACAAAATGTTTAAAATACAATCATAATTTAAAAAATTATAAGCATATGAAAATAAGAAACATATCTGTAATAAATATTAAGAAATATTTACGTTGCGCATGCTTTTTTCTGAAATATTAGTCTTTGATGTATAAAACTTGATAGAGTTATATAAAATGTATCATTCTATTCAAACCCTACCTAATTTTAGTATTATATATCTTTTGTAGTTCAAAATATTTGAAAAAAAAATTAAATTTAAGAAGAAATTAAGTTACACTTTTTTATTTTTTGAAAAATGTAACTTACACTATTCTATTTATATAAAAATAGCTACAGTGTAATAAGAATACATTTAACTCTGTAGATCAACTTATTGCTAGTAATTAGAGCTACTATATTAGAAAATATCATGCTCAATGTAAAACTTATTTAACATTTTTTACAGAAATGTTTCTTATTTTCATATGCTTATAATTTTTAAAATTATGATTATATTTTAAACATTTTACCCTTTTTTGAAGCCTCATTCCTTTATAAATAATATGTAAAACATTCGAATTACTTAATTAAAGTTTCAAAGAATTATATCTATTTGAAAATTGTTTAAATTTTCAGCCCTCGAGACAAAGTTAACACACCTGAGACCCAACATTGCTGTTTAAAAAAGGATCTGAGAGAAGAAAATAAGATGTTGAGATTATAAATACAAATGGGAGGAGTTTATCACATTGTTAGGTTTATTAATGAGTAGGCGACTATATATTTAATTAGAATCTGCGTGTTACTAGGAAAGGTACGTTATTTCTAATGGTCATATAAGTGAAATTGGTGTGCCTGGAAATTAAACTTGCGTGTGGCTGTGCCTTCATCTTGAAAGAGCTGAATGAATATCAGTTTTTCAATTCCTACAATTAGCTCCCTCTCTCTATATATTTATCTTGTTTAAATTTTCAATCGTTAATAAAATACTTTCTATTCATCCAATCAAATTCAAATGATTTTTTTTTAAAACTTGTAGTGGATGACACTTCATGTTGATACAGTTTTTCCAAATATTAATTAATTTAATTTAATTTAATTAATTACTGGTTTTTAACGCCAACTTATATTTGTCTCTATTGTTGTAATAACGTAATTGTTAAAGCAAAGACAAAAGTTGGCTTCGAAAACTTGTTTTTCAGCCAAATTAGCCAAATCGAGTGTGCATTGTTTCAACAATGCAGATAAATCATGCTCTTTTTTAAATTCCAACTATTAGCTCTCTCTCTCCCTATATATATATATTTATTTATATAAATATATCTTATTCAAATTTTCAATTAATAAAATACTTTTTATTCATCCATTCAAAGAGTAGGAATTGACTCTAAAATCTTTTTTTATATTACTTGTTTTTAGTTGGGTTTCAAGGTCTATTTCTCTCTCATTGTATATTTACCATTGAAATACTGTGATTAGATTAAATAGAAGATTCTGAGTTTTAGAATGTCTGTTGATTCACTCTTTCAACATGGACATGAACTTTGGTTTGTTTCAAACGAAACTTAAATTAATGCCGTTTTTGGATATTATTTTAACACAATACTTTTCTTCAATTTTTTAGTGAAGAAAAACTCATAAAATCACATGGTATAATTTTTAAATATATCTAATTGGCCAATATTATTGAATCCATTTAGAATGTAATAATAAAAAAGTTTTTTAAAATAGACAAAAAAGTAAAAGAATAAAAATTTATTCATTTTTTTTAAAAAAAATTAAACAGCTTTCGAGACGTTAATAAGCCATGGCGAACAATATTTCACCAAAAAATTAAATAAAAAGAATAAATAAAACTAAATGAAAATTACAAGTCCTGCTACATAGTTTTTCTCTGAGAAGTCATTGCAACAACAGAACTTCGAAATGTTGTAAAAAGAGAATTTCAAAAAAAGTGAATATATGCATTTTATTTTTAATTTTCAGAATTCAAAAGCTAAATACATATTTCTTAAAAGGGACTTTGTCTGAAGTAGAGCTTTTATACTTAAAAATTGTGCTGGTTTTTAAAACAAAGTGTTTATATCGCTTTAGAAGAGAAAGTTTTAATAAGCGAATGTGTGTTATTTGAAGCTATTTAATCTATACTAATAAAAGAAAGTGTTTCTGTGTCTATGATGTAGCAGAAAAACAGGAAAATCTAGAAGCCTAAAGCTTGGTAAGCTGATACTATTGATCATAATAGATTGTACATCGAAGATACTTTTCCGAAATTCGTTTTAGATTTTACAAAAGTTTAATTTTAAAACGATTATATCTTAACTCGGGTGATACGACGACATCAAGTCATATCACTTCGAATCTCTAACTAATTTTTTAGAAATTTTTACATATTTTCATTATCAATACATCTATTTATCGTTAAATTTATTAATTTATTTTTCTCTGAGAAGGAATTAAAATTGTTTTTGGAAAAAACCATCTTTAGGAAATAAATCTTTCAAATGAATCTTAATTTCTTAGTTCCATGATTTGTGTTCAAATTTTTATTTCTATGCTCAAGACGTAGTTTGATGAAAAATTAAACCTTAATAATCTTTTTCAGTAAATCTAAGCTAAATTTGGTATGATTTGATCAATTTTAAATAATTTCTAAATTAAATTAACATTAACATTTTAATTTCCTTTACCTTTTCTTATGCCTTCGTATTGGGCTATCAGTTTAATCAAATCTAGGCCTATTTTATCTGTTTAAGATTTTTGTTTACTTCAGTGTTAGTGTTCTAATTTATTTTTCAGTTTATCTTTCAGCAAAATAGTTTAAGTTATTTGTTTTAGATAATTTTGAGCTTTACTTAATGTTAATTTTGTAATTTCTTTTTACATTCAAGTCTTTCTGATTTATATATTTTTGTATGTTCGAACCCTACTTTTAGTATTCCTTAATTGTCACCAAACTGGCTAAATACTGTAGTATTCGCAGGGGCGTACACAAACTAATTTTATGAGATGGGTTCACATTTGAAAAACATGTAGATCAAATCTATGAGACGTAATCTTTATACTAAAAATTGTGCTGGTTTTTAAAACAAAGTGTTTATATCGCTTTAGAAGAGAAAGTTTTAATAAGCGAATGTGTGTTATTTGAAAAGGGTTTGAATCCCTAAACCAAGGGGTTTAAACTCAAATGGCCTTGAGGGCCACTTTGGGAAAACATTATAATCTCACGGGATGCACACATATAAAAATATGTATCTTTATATTAGATTTGAACCCATTTCAAGAATTTATTGGAGTGAAAATTTAAAACAGATTGATATACATTATTATTGTTTTCATTTTTTTTCATATAAACAAACATAGGTAATATAATAATAATAATGCTATGATCAAATAATGCTTAATTTATTTAATTAGTGAGGTATTTGTTTCTCTCAACTCTTTCACTTTTTTTCCAAGTCCATCTCAAATGCGGGTGTTTGCACATTGTAATTGATGTTGTAGATTTTTGTCCGTTAGCTTTGAGCAAGTTGTTTGATAAATTACATTTTCCACAAAAAAAATTCGCAGGTGTAAGTGGATTCAAAAGCGCTCACGGCTTTTTGTGTCAGATCTCTCAAATTGGAAAATTTTTGAAATGCTGCAATAAAATACTGCCCACTGCTAAGTAAGAAGCAACGTGATAAAATCGAAACAGATATGGGACTTATTTGTTACAAAACACTACACAAAAAACTAATTATTGCAAAAAATAATTTGTTTTGTAAAATTGTTATGAATCTCGTGGGCTGCAAAATTATTCAAGGTGGGCCGTGGGTTGGCCACCCCTGTTCTAAGCCCTTCTCTTCTGTTCGCCATTGTCATATTGGATCAATGTCCAAACGATAGAATTGGGTGGATTTTTTTTTTCTTCGTTGTTAAGGTTGTGGACTAAACTAGAATTTTACTAGGGACCGTGTATAGTACAGTTTCATCAAATTTAGGCTTATTTTATCCGTTTTAAATAACTTTTGGACTTTAGTTAATATGGTATATTTGCTATACTTTTCTGTCAAGCTCATAAGCGAACCAGCTCATTATGTTGTGAAATTACTATTCTTACTCTTTCTATGAAATCCAAGTTTTTTAAAAAACAAGTAATATATATATATATAACACAAAATTATATCAATTCCTACTTCGGTCAACAAAGAGAAATTTTATTTTAGTTACTTTTTATTAATAGTTATAATTAAAATAAATATGTATCTGCATATAATAGAATTAAAATACAAAGTGACGAAGTAGAAAGCGAGTTTCCTTGCAGTTTTCCATTTTCCTTTCTATATATGGCGTGTTGAACTATATTTCGTTTGTTACTATTTATTCATTAATTAAATTTAATTATTCTAATAAAATAGTATAGTTAAAAAGAAATCACATTCTCCGAAATTAGGCCGTCCCAGGTGGGATTGGAACCGATGACTTCTGGATTAGAAGTCCAACGTGCTATCCACTGCTCCATAAGGACACACCAAACGGTTTTCCTTTTTATATATGTTGTTGGACTATTATTTTCGCCTTTCCTATTTATTCATTTTTTAATTTAATAAGTGAATTAATATTTGAAAAAAATGTATTAACATCAAGTGTCATCCACTGCAAATTTAAAAAAATGTATTTGAACTTGAATGTATGAATAGAAAGTATTTTATTAACGATTGAAAATTTGAACAAGATATATATATATATATATATATATATATATGGAGTGAGTGAACTAAGAGTAGGAATTGAATAAGTACTGATTTTGATGGTGAAGCATGTAAGCTAATTAGCCAATTTTCGGCGTTTAAAAATGGCACTGAAACAAGTCAACTCCCCACTTTTTTAATACTTTTATTTTAAGTCGTAACATCTAGAAAGCCGTTGATCCAAACGATGTAGAATTTATACGGTACACGAAATTAACATTTTATCTTCTTTTAGAAAATAATGGGAGTTGAGGGACGGTAATAATTTGGGGAATTTTATGCAAGCTTTTAACTGTACTGTCAGAAAGAGTGCTTTCACTTGTTTTGCATCTTAAAGAAGGGGGGAGGGGAATTTTTTGTCATTCTTCGTCCCTTGACGTTTTGGTCTATGTTGAGAAATCTTTGCTTTTGTTCTCTGTAGTAGAATTGCAATTCTTTTTCGAATGAATCATCCCCAAAAACATATAATTTCAAAACTTTGCTAAAAATTATCAGCAGAATTACTAAAGGGTGGGTTACCATTAAAAATGTTCTAAATTTTTGGAAATGTCTTGCATCTGGCTTGACGTGAGTAATTATTAAAACAAAATGTTGCAAACTAGCCGGAGAGGTTGATGAGTTTTTATTTTTAAAATTCACCCGTGCGAAGAACAGGTAATCCATTAGTTATTTCATATAAAAATTCATGAAATACTTTGTATTCTAAGTTTCAGCACCTTGCAAATAGTCGAAATTTTCATCCCTTCCATCCATTTTTAAAATTTGATTTGATGTTTTAAATTCACACCACATTTTAAGACAATTCGAGAGCTATTTGCGACGGTTTCGTCAATTCTGAAGCTTGGTCAAGTGACGAGATGACACCTAAGATGGAAACTCCTTTCCTAACTTCCACACCACACTAACGGGAGAACTTTAGCCTCGACAGATTTAACGTGCAACAACCCCTCAGTACGGTGGTCTTCAATGACTCAAGGACCGAAGCTGTGGCTCGGCTAACTCCAGCCACTCCATCCGGCATTAATATATCAGAAAACTGCTAGTGATACATCCGGAGTGTGCAGCTATGCTCTTATTTTCCTTTCTTGTAACTTGCGTCTGTTGTTTTCGTCTTACATAATGTTTTCATTCACAGACGACAACACAATGAGAATACATATCCTTGTTAGATGCATTAGGTAGTGTGGTGGCTAGTCACCTACTGCCCTCTACAGCTTTCTATTTTATATAAATGAACCCTTATTTCCTGAAAGAGAGAAACGGCTTACACCTAAACTGCTTAAAACTATGAGAAATACACAAAGCTCTTGAAAATAGAAAAAAATGAACAAAACTTTAAAAACTTACAAAAAATATACAGTTAAAACATATAAAAACAGGTAATATATAAAAAAAAAATTAAAGTCAATTCCTTCTTAGATCAACAAAGAAAATTTTTATTTTTGTTCCTTTTTATTCAATAGTTGCAATTAATGTAAATATGTATATACATAGGACAGAATCACAACATTAAGTAGATAGCGAACGTAGAAAGAATTACGTAGAAGATAGAAAGCGATTTTCCTTGCAATTTTCCATTTTCATTTCTATATATGCTGCTGGACTATTTCTTTTTTTTTTGTTACTATTTAATAATTAATCAAATTTAATTATTCTAATGAAATTGAGTATAGTTAAAAAATCACATTCTCAGAAATTAGGCCATTCAGGTTGGATTAGAAGTCCAACGCGCAATCCATTGAGCTACAGGGACACAACGAATAATTTTCCTTTCTATATATGCTGTTGGACAATTATATTTGTTTATTACTATTTATTCATTTTTAATTGAATTTGAATGAATGAATATTTGAAAAAAAAATGTATTAACTATCAAGTGTCAGCGTCAACCACTATAAGTTTAAAAATGTATTTGAGCTTGAGTGGATGAATAAAAAGTATTTTATTAACGATTGCAAATTTGAACAATATATATATATATATATATATATATATAAAAGAGAGAGAGAGAGTGAACTAATAGTAGGAATTAAAAAATAAATATATTGAGAACCGGTACTGTACATTTTCAGAGAAAAAATGTCTCAATTACCATAGTAATTCTCAACTTAATTGGTGCAATCGATTTTTAAACACGGGTTTTTTAAAAATTTTAAAAATTCCATAAAAAAATCAATTTTTTCCCAAAAGGGGGTTGTTTTTCCCCGGGAAACCTTCCGCTTATCTTCCCCCCGGTCGATGACCCTTTGTTTTTTTCCCCCCAAGGAGGCTTTTTTTTTTAAAAAAAACATTTTTAAAAAACCCTTGTTTTTTCATTAATTGGTTCCCCATCGTGGGTTTTTGAAAGGGTTTTTTATAATTTTTGGGTGATTAGGGGTTTTTTTTTAAAAATTTTAAAAAAAAAAACCCCCGGGACTCATGGGCCCCAAAAATTTTTTTCCCCTTTTTTTAAAAATCCTTTGGGAAATTTTTTCCCGTTTCCGGATTTGGTTTTTTTAAAATTTTTTCCCCCCCCCGGGGCCGGGGGAAAAAATTTTAAAAAAAGCCAAATTTATTTAAATTTTAACCGAAAATAAGGGTTTTTTTAAAAAATTGATTTCAATTAGTTAATGGGGAAAATAATTTTAAAACTTTTTTTAAAAAGGGAAAACTTTTAAAAAAGGGTTATTAAAAAGTTATTTTTAACGAAAATTTTAAAAATTTTTTTAAAACAAAAATTTTTTTTCTAATTGTAAACCTAAATTTTAAAAATTAGAGGTTTTAAAATCCTTGAAACCTTTTAAATGAAAAATTTTTTAAAAGATTTTTAAAAATTTTTTAAAAAAAAAGATTTTTTTCCCTTTTTGTTCAAATAAAAATGTAAAACTCAATATGATTACCTGAAAAAACGGCAAAACGTTTTTCGTATATATATGCGTGTGTGTGTGTGACATCCTACTATAATTTAAACTGTCACCTTGCATATTTTTTCTGTGTGCTACTTTAATATGAATACCATTTTTAAAAACGACTGTTTCGCTTTATTTCCCCCTTTAAAAAGAATACACTCTGTGTTTTATTTTTTTATAATAAAAAATAAGCAGATCACCCGAATTTTTCAAGCAGCAGGCTGGTGCCTATTTTTCCCCTAAAATTATTTGGTTTTTTAAGAGGGAAAACCTTTCCTTCATTTAAAAACCCTTTTTCCCTTAATTTTTTCCCCCAAGATTTTCCCTAATCGGAGTATGGGACATTTTTTTTCTTTTTCAACTCCAGCTCTCTGTTTGAACGTTGAAAATTTTGGTGCAACCCTATCCGGGTGCGAGGATTCAAAAAAAAAAATAAAAAACTAATTTTTATTTTTCTTAAGCCCACAGAATTTATTTTTCTAATTTAATCACAATATGAGGTCTTAATCCTAATCATATTTAAATTATGGGAAAGAATTATCTGGAGTGGGGAAATTTTTTTGTTCCTCTCCACCGAACTGTTTGCTGCAATTGTGAGCCTACCTTCCTGGGAGGATTCTATTTATTTTTCTTAAGCCCCACCCGTCACTTTTATTTTTATTAACATTTGGGATTTAACAACGATAACGCCTCCGTCAACTCGCATATTTAACGGGCTGGCACCCCCAAATAGTAGTCACATTTGGATAAAAAACAAGTCATCTCTTCGGAAAGCAGTTTTTAAACTAAAATCACAGTTTAAGAATATTTTCTCCAAGAGAATTAGTAGAAAATCCAATAGAACCTGTTACAGTTTCTTAGAAGTATAACCATACGTACATTTTCCTTCTGATCGTATTTGCTATAATGCTTGCCATTTTGTTCCAGGGCAGGTCATTTTTCTCCCCACATTTCACAATACACTCAATGAAGTCCTAAAGAGTGGCTCTAGCTTTTCTTAATTTTAAGGCAACTAATTCCTGTGTGATGAGGAAAATTTCATTAATTTCACGATAAAAGAGAAATTGTCAGTGATTCGTTATTTTTTTCCTCTTTGCTTGGCATCCCCAAAGTCCCCCCCAGAAAAAAGGAAACCACACAAAATCTGCTTTCAATCTTCAGCTGTGTTATGAGTTAAATCAAAGTACCTCTCAGCAGTTCTTGATAATGAAATGCTTCAGGATACGATGCGATATCATACTTATCATAGAAAATTTAAAATATCTATTCAAGAAAAGCCTTTTATTTTGTAGGTTCTCAAACTTTTTTAAAAGGACCCAATATTCAATCATCTTTTATCGACCTCCCCCTACAAATAACAATGATTTAATTCAAAAAACTATACTTTTTACGCTAAAGTACAATATAAATTTTAGTTTAAAAGCCACCGGCGTATATAATTGTCCGTTCAACCGGTGCGTTAAAAATTCCCCGGTATATATAGTTTTTTTTCCAATACTATTTTTGTGACTGCTATCCATAAAGTTATTACGAATGCTTTAGAATGCAATAAAAGAACCTTGACAGTGTTTGCGAAGGATTTACTTTTGCAGAGGATTTTTTCCTATTTTAATTTCTTTTTTCTCCCCAATACACATCATACACGCGTCTATGTAGAAAACGAAGGCATTGGGAAGCCAATAGCATAACTTTTAATCGGTAGTAAAGGGATTATTTATAAACCCTACAAAAAATTACCAAGCAAATCGTTAATTTTTGTATATAATTTTATATATTTGAAGTTCACATGGGATCCTTAGTAATTATTAAACTTGATTTTACTTAGTATTGCTAAATTAATTATAAAATATATTGTGCAGTACCGATACATTTATAAGTGTATTATATCCGTGTAAATGTTATTTTTGTTTTTTATTATGTCCGAGTTTATTTTGTTAATTTATTTTCAGTAAATAATAATTTTTTTTTTAAATAATCAATTGTTTTCGACTTTTCAATGTGCTCGCGCCCCCGTCGTAGAGTTATCACGCCTCCCTAGGAAGGCACACCCCACAGTTTGAGAAATACTGATTTAGTGCAGCGTTTCTCAAACTGTGGGGCACTTCCCCCTTGAGGGGCGTGATAACTCTACAAGGGGGGTGCGAGCATATTGAAAAGTTGAAAACTAAAGATTATTCAAAACATTACTAATTTACTGAAAGTAAGCAAACAAAATACTTCCTGACATAATAAAATATAAAATACACATTTACACCTGATATAATACACTTATAAAAGTATCTGTACTGTACAATGTATTTTACTATTAATTTAACAATACTTAGTTAAGAACAAGTTTGATAATTACCAGTGACCCCATGGGCTTGTATTAACACTATCTTGATGATTTGTACGGTTTATAATTAATTTCTTAACTGCCAATTAAAAGTTACACGGGTTCGGCCCCAAAGCCGTTTTCCAGAGCAGCGTATTTTTTTTTTTTGGGGAGAAAGGAATAAATAAAAATCTTGAAATAAGAAATTTTAAAACTGTAAAGGGTTTTTTATCATTCCAAAGTCTTGGGAAAAATTTTTATGGATAGCATACAAAAAATCGTTTTGGAAAGACTATATATACGCCCAGAAATTATTTTGGGGGAGGAGACGTTTATATACGTCGGTGGCACATAAGAGGTTAAAGTCATAGTATGAAAAAAAGTTTAATATAAAAGTGTAGTATTATTGAATTTTTTCAATACAATGTTATTGGAAGGGGGGGGGAGTGATAAAATATATTGAATATTGGGTCGCGAGTATTGAAAGTTTGAGAAGCACTGATTTAGTGATATTGTTGGAGACCACAAAACTTTTGATCTTGTCGCTCTAGTTTGAAAAGTTGAATAATCTGTAAACAATGCAGTTTTCATTTTGCGTGCATTTCTGTGAATTTTTTCCCCTTCTTTTAGATCAAAAGTTCCATTTAAAACACCTAAAAAGTTAAAAGATAAAAATCGCTTACGCATGGTTAGTGGAAAAGTTACCATAAACCTTATTCTTAAACTAGGTTTTTTCCTATTTAAGTGGATCCGTATATCAGACGATCTCCTTGCTTTTAATTTTTTAAAAAAAGGTGCGTGTGTGTGCTTATGACCACACGATAGAAGTGATAACTTCAAATTTTGTAATGTTATTCAGGGATTTGTTAGGTGAATAAAAAACAAGGAGATATTAGTATTGTCATATAAAATTATTTATTCATATATTAATTATTATTATTTTTTTTTTTTTGCGAAATATACAATCTTATTTGTGAATTAATTGTATTCTAGGAAATAAACAAGAAGTTTAACAAAATGTGAAACAAAGGGCAATGAGTATTAAAACTGAAATTGGTACTTGTATATTACTGCAACCATATTGAGAAAAATTTGAAACGGCAAGTTTCCAAATTTAGAGGTCAAT
This sequence comes from Trichonephila inaurata madagascariensis, assembly GCA_019973955.1. Classification (NCBI taxonomy): domain Eukaryota; kingdom Metazoa; phylum Arthropoda; class Arachnida; order Araneae; family Nephilidae; genus Trichonephila; species Trichonephila inaurata. The sequence continues at coordinate 452,962 of BMAV01016557.1, forward strand.
ACATGAGAAATTGGGGCCGGGTTGGGGTGGTATCGGATCGTTTTGGCCTTGCAGGGAGTTCGAGCCAGTACCACAAAGACCCGCCATGGGGGAGCATCCCGTTAAATCTGTCGAGACGAAACGTCCTCCTGTTGGTGTGGTAGTTAGGGGGGTGCCGTCAATGGCCATGACAACGGGGTAACACTGTCACGTATATTTTTCGAAGTTTGAATTTAATTCTCACAGCTTCAAATTTACTATTTTGGATGTATTATTCTGTGCCAACTGCAACACACACACACACACACAAAATAAGTTTTATATTTTACTAAAAATGGAAACTATAGTATATTTTACAGTTGAGTTTAATATAATTTGATAGTAAATAAATACTCTCGCTCAATATTGTTATTAGCAAGCATTGCCGATTATATATGTGTGTATATGTTTATATATAATTTTTATCATCACTAAAATACTTGAATATGTAAGTAATTATACTTCAAATTAGCTGTAAAGCCTTTTATTACCAAATAGTAATTTCTCATAATAAAAAATAAAAAACTAAAAAGAATTTTTTTTTTACAAATGGTATTAAGTAAGGATATAAAATACGTCTTTAATAAGATCACATGGTAAGCTTTATTTATTAATTACTGGTGATTCCAGACGCTATAAAATGGAGAATAATTTCGAAGATTCAAAATTCGAATTTAAAACAGACGAAAAAGCTACTGATTCCATTGCAAAAGTTAGTATTAAGGTTCCACCCCATTTTGGAATCCTCATCTTAGAATATGGTTCTTGTAGATCGAAGCTCAGTTCCGAAATAGCAAGAAAGTAGCCGACCAGACAAAATATGTCATCTTTATAAATACGAGTGAAGCAGAAATTCTTCCCCAAATTTCAGATATTGTGATCAATCTCCACCATCTAATGATAAACATGATATGATCAAAAATCGTCTGATATCTGTTTTCGCCGATAGCGAAACTCAGCGATCTCAAAAACTTTTAACAGATCTAGAACTAGGCGATAAAAAAACCTTCTCAACTACTATACGAAATACAAAATCTTACGGATGAGAAAGTAAGTGAACAATTTTTGAAAACATT
>BMAV01016557.1:459828-474241 GCA_019973955.1 Trichonephila inaurata madagascariensis
CAGAATATCATATTAATTTTTTCATTTCTTTTATATCTGAAAAAATGCTCCAAATTCGGTTTCTTTCTTTAACATTAACCGCGAAAACAGCCTTAATGGATTGATATTTAATGTTTACTTTTTGAAGCAGAGAATGTTTGCTGATTTCTTATGTGTGCAAAATCTTTGTATGATACAGATGATATTAGAATGGCAATATAAATATTTTGCGTTTGGCTTGAAATACTATATTTATTCAGTTCTGTTCTGAAAATTGTATTTTAATTGCATAGATTAAATAAAGTTTAGAATAAAAAAAATTTTCAAGCATTTCAAATATTTCCCAAGGAAACGAAGACACAAGTTACTTTATTTTAAATTTCGAAAGCAAAAATCCGTAAATAAGCAAATTATGAAGAAGTATAATAAATGTATTACATCTCTATTTTTTTTTTTAAATAGCACCAATACGCATACATTTTTTGCATAATGAGAAAAATTGTTTATCGACGTTAAAGATTTTAAAACAATGACTAAGAAATACACGTTATAGTAGCAGCTAACAAGTTAAAACTGAAAGTTTTAGAAAAATGTTTTTGCAAGTTTTTTTTTAATTTCAGTTTTCTGAAAAAGTTGAAGGAAAGAACTGAACGAAGAAAACTATTTTGACAGAATTATATATATATATACTTACAAGTAGTGGTAAATTTGTCAAGTTCAATGTAGAGTCTCCTCTGGTCCTCCAACACAAGCCTGTTTCCTAATTCGTCGTATTTGGGGGCGAGGAAGATTCGGACAGTGGTTTTTTTGGCGGCGCCAGTGGCATTGGTTGCGGCAATGGTATAGCTGAAGGGTTCGTGGTCCAAGTGCTCATACTTGACCTGGAATATTAAAATTATAAGTTTACATGAAATATTTTCTTTTTTTTTTTGCTGTGGTTTAATGAAATAGAATTTTTAATGGTTATAAATAATTCCAAATAATATCAAACATACTTTGATTTTATTCTTCAAGTTGATACCATGAGAAAGTTCCAAGTAAGCGTCTTTGCTGTAGGTATGGATAAGGTTAGGTACCTTGGCATTAACCGTGACGTTCACAACTCTGACTCCAGGGAAACTCAGCTGAAACATAAAAATAGCTTTATGTTATTTTATTTGTTTGGTTGTTGGAAATTGATTTTGTCTATACATCTTAAGTATTCGATCTGAACTGCCTATATGCAAGTCTACAAGCATATGTGTCAGATAACTGAGACTGATAGAAATTTTCAGTAATTTTGTGCCTTTAACTGTCTTCTTTCTTAGTTTCAACTTGAGGACGAAAGATCGCCACAAGAGAACAAAATTCTAAGTATCTGTTTTATAGAAGAAAAAAAGTGCTGAAAAAAACAGCAGTATTTAGTCTATAAGACTATTTTACTTACGTCCTGAGGAGTGTAGCTGGAAAGTCGTCGTTTGTATTCCTGGAAGATGTTGTCCATCCACCTGTGGTATCGGTAAAAGATAGGATCTCGGAGGGCGGTGGAGGTATCGTCCATGACACCGGGATTTTCCTAAATGGAATAACATTCCCATTTAATTATCAACTTGGTCATTAAATATTTCTTTTAGAATACACGCATCAATCAATATTTAAGCCATTCGGACCAATTTAAGTATAAGAAAAGCTTTCAGATTCTAAATGGAAAACAATTCCTTATTTTTGTTAAACTATATACACTTTTATACTTTTCACGTCAAAATTAACATTTTTATAGTCTAATAGATTTCAGAATATATTTATAGAATTCTAATGAACAAACGATTTTGAAAAAAAAAGAAAAAGAAAAGAAACTGCTTAGAAACATACCTTAAACCTTCCATCGTGATCGTGGATTTTGGCAACCATAACGTGTCCCCAATTGTGAAGAGTTCCATAGTAACCCTTGTTGAGAGATTCTTGACTGGATTCAATCAAAGCTCCGAGGATGTCTAGACCCCTTTCTAGATCCAAAGGAACTTCTTGTCCATTGCTGTCGATGACCTGACCAGTGTGGATGGCACTGAGAATCCTTTCTCGCCACCTTTCCATATCCTGAACGTCGACCTCACGGATATCTCTGAGGGTCATTCCAGCGGGTCGGGAGGCATAGTTCAAGCCACTGATCAAGGAAATCAAATGAGCAGAGTAACCTTCCAATTTATCATCGAAGTTCTGGAAAGGAATCATACGCTGGAGGCCTACAGACAGACGGTCGCAATCGTATCTGAATAGAAGTAAAAAAGAATGTTATTCAACTTCATGTTCAGTACTTGATAATCTTTTTTCTTTAATTTTGCATTAAATTCAAAATCTGAAGGAAGTAAATACTTGCCTCGCACACATCTGTTGATGCATGTAGTAAAAGAGCTCTCCCTTCCTGTCCTTCACCTTGCCGAAGAAATCGGGTCTGTAGGTGGCAGGGTAAACCAAGTGCCAGTGCCAATGGTGGGCATTAATACCAATATCCTCACGGAAGTAGGCCAAGTTGTATTCAGGGTCGATGATGTTACCAGTTTTCTGGATTTCAATCACCTTTAGAAAGAAGGAGAGACATTTAAAATCCAATCTCGAAATGAAACGTGTGTTTTCGAATACCTCGCATGACGAGATTAAAATAGGTGGACAGAATCAAAAGTCGAACAATGTACGGGGACATCTTAATGCACGGGCAACTAAGTTTCAGCCTACGGGCTCAGCCTCGGTGGGAGCCTTGTCTCGTTCTCGATTCGACCTCTGTACCATCATTACTCATTTTGTCAAAAGTCGACAAAAGCCTAGGTTTGTGAGAATGTGAGTCACGTACATTTATTTGTTTTAGATGACCATTTTTACGAGTATTTACTAACATATGCTATATACTTAAAAGAGTCACAAGAGGGGCCTAATTTTTCATAAGAGCCCCAGGGCCTTAAGAAGTCTTACATACATATATTATGCGTATTGTTTGCGAAAAATGTGTAATTAGATTAAAGTTAAATTTTCATACCATATTATTCCGTGTGTAACCCGCGAACTTTAAGAACTTTTTTGAAGTTTGAAACAAGAAACTCTCTCAAAATTTATCAAAGAAATGCCAAGGAGCTACATAATATACATATATTTGAATTTTCAGTACATGCAATCACCTGTAGTTTGAAATTAACCTGTAAGAATTTCCCCTCTCTCGGTAGCCCGCCCGCCCTAAAATATGGTAAATTCAGATAGGGTTTTTAGAAATGAAACTATCGTCGTTGTGTGGTGTCAGGCAGTTTTCTTCAGAGGAATTTGATTGGAAAATATTACACCCATTTTTCTCGCTTAGCAACATTTTTGTCCTCACGATGTGTTTGATAATTACAGCGATTTTTTTTTTCATTTCAACTTACGTACAAGTCTCGAATTTTTGATAAATTTTTGAAGAAAAAAGTCACACTCTCGGCTTATATTAAAAAATATACCTTACATACTTTTTAAACTAATATTTAATGTTTCCAGTAAATTAATTACATGTTGGTTACAAATTCTAACCAATATGCATTAGGTTATTTTTTTAACCATAGCAACTGCATATTGTTTAACTGTAGCTCTCTTATTAAAAATGATTAGAAAGAACGCAATTAACATTATATTCAGTTGCCTCTAAGTATTTATGAAGCAAATTTTTTGGTATTGCCCAAAATCAATACAATGTAATAACTTTTTTCAAATAACCTATTTTATGAGATAATAAGTTTTGAGTGTTGCATTAATTACAGCCATAACGCGAAAGTACTTATTAGAACGATCTAGTTATTCGTAATTGTATATTTTCTCGAAGTACAATTAAATCAACTTTCATCTTAAACAGTCTTTATCATTCATTATAATTTTTATAATATTAAAGGTGAATGCATACCTTAGATTCGTCGGTAGACTTCTTGTCAGCCTTCAAGGCCCTGTTAATGGTCTCGGCTGGGATGAACTTGTCAGGGAAAACTTCTTGGATGGGTGGCAAGATAACTCCACGGCAGTCATCTCTGTGCAACACAGTCACGGACAGAGCAAAAGCAAACAGGCCTTCATTTACAATTTCTCTTGCTTGCTTAGCAAGGTTAATGAAGTCGCCGAAATCCTTCGCCTCTGTAAATTAAAATCAATAACATTGGTAAACAGAATATTTTAGGAGCAAAGAGATAACTATATTTTTCTAAACACATTGTCGCGTTACCTCCTCCTCGAGTTGGTTGAAGTGGAGATCTCGTTGATTGTTTAGGGGGATCTGAACGCAGTTGGGTTTGAGAGGTCATTAACCCTCTAAGCGGTCTGCACTTAAAGTCTTGCCATTCTGGAGATGCTTCAAAAATGCACCGCACATATTTTTTTGCTTTTAGGTGGGGTTCTCAAAAGAGGTTGAGCCGTATTTTTAAGAATGCGGCTCGGCCGCTTTTGGGAATCTTGCTTGAAGGCAGAAAAAGTATCTCTGGAATGGCGGAACTTTACGTGCAGACCGCTTGGAGGGTTAAACCGAACTCGAAACGAAAGCAATTTACAATGAATCACTTTTATTAGTTTAACATTAAACCTGATTACGTGATATGTAGAAAAGGCAATAAACTTATACCAAAAAATGGGTGGTTTAATGAAAAGTAACCTCAGAAACTCACCCACAAGAAATTTCCTAATAACTAAACGACCATATTTCCGGATGATACTTCTGGAACAAGCGATTACAATTCAGGAAGAATTACTAGGCAAAATTGTCCACGTAAATCTATTCTCTGTCTCATTACTATTTATATTTTATTTAATAGTGATGTTTTTTTCGGAGTGGAGTTGTTCTATCTCAAAGTGATCAATTTGCCTGGATGGAAGAACCCGAGTTATAGAGGATAGACCTTGTAGATATCCCGTTGTTACAACTTATGACGATTATAAAAAATCATTGTTTTAACATTTGCTAGAATTGACTGAAGATGCCAAACCATTGGTTGAAATACCTTGGGCGTTTATATAAAAAGGCATTCAATTCAAATTGAAAGTAAAAAAAAAGTTTGCTTTTTCACTATGAAATTTGTTTTCTAGTACCTAATTTCTATTATAGAAGTTTTAAAACTACTATATATGCTTTCATAAAAATGCTGATATATCAATTTACTGCATTTAGTAACCTTTAAATGAGCAACTATTCGATGGGTAATTGTACAATGGAGATTTATTTGTACATTCAAGTATTATAAAGAAGTCTTGTCAATGTTACTTAAGTTAAATGTAATGTTATAGCATTTAAAACTTGAAGTCAGTTTGATCTTTTAAATCTATTCACAGTATTTTAAATATTATAATCTTCTAACGACTTGTTTCAATTATAGTGAAATTACATTTAAGAGAGTTAAGTTCCAATATAGATAACAACCATTTGAAAAATATAAATAAAAAACCCCAGACAGAATGAAAATTCATTCATTTCTGCTACTAATTCAAAATATAAAAAGTTCAAAATTATCAGTTGTATATAATTTGTATTGAATTGCAATATTTTTGGCTAAGCGATCAGTTAGAAACCAATTTCACCATACTGGAAAAAAATGTCTTATAATTCTTTAATGAATGTAATAACTGTTTCTTGTAACTCAGAGCATGGCAATGAAATATATTCAACGGTCTTAAATAAAAGACTAAAAACATGCCAATTACTTGTTTATTTTCCTTCAATAGACTAAGGAAAAGACAGAAAAAGAGAATTCTACGTTTTAAAAGTAACAAATCTGTCCCCAATAGTCGATGGATTACTTCGAAGTGTGATATTAATAAACTTTCCATAAGCCAAAGATAAATAATTGCTTTTAAAGCCACTTAATTGAAGTATGCTACTTGAATTAAACAACAGTAACAAAATTAACAATATCGAAGCAAATGTTATTAGAACATTTAAATTTATACTTTTACGGACTGGATTTCACAATCATAGCTATTAAAACGTACTAAGTACTAAAGATTCTTGTGAATTAAATTATCACATTTATCTAAGATGGTTAATTGAGATATGTACACTAATCAGAGCGAATCATTATAAATTTTCTTTCTACGTTTATTTACTGAGCATGTTTCTGTCACAATTTCTGCCCAACACCGAGTTCTGCTAACTACCAATACATCATTCTCCATTTTGAATCACGGTGAGGTGAACCAAATTCGAACACCCCACTGGGTGAAAACATTCGATGGCCAAGACCTTACTAAATATATTCCCTTATTCCCCTTATAAATAATCAAATTATTATTACTAAAAATTATTAAGGGAAAAATATAAATCGAACTTCATACTTTTATACTTGCAGAAACGATAGTTTTCTAGGTTATAAATGAAGCAAAGTAATAATTTGTAAATCAAATTATATAAATTTCATTTGCCAGAATTTTCTATAAGTAAAATGTTCTAACTTACCGTACAAAACCTCGTACAAAGCCTGGGCCTCCCCCAAATGGTCCTCGTGGAAGCAAGAGAAAAGACGACCCCTGGGAAGAAATCCAACCCCCTTGAGACGAGGATCCCTCTCAGCCTCTGGCAAAGTCTCTGGGGCCAAGGCCGTCAGATTCTTGAAGAGGGGTAAAATCTGAGCCTGCTTATCTTTGACGCTCATGATTGCAGCCACTAGGTAACCGATGGATTCTCAGAGTGTCCGTGAGCCTCTTTTGACATCCTACGCTTATATACCCAAGACAACGCGACTGTTCGAAGAATTGTTTGGTGGACCATTGCTGCGCCCGACCTTCTTAGAAGCACTTTCCGCTCGAAATAAAGTCGAATCTGAAAAGAGTTATTTTGGTTCCCATCTGTGGCCGCTCCCAGTTCCGGAAAGCAGCTATTACAAGGGATTACAGTTCTCACACACGTTTTCGTTGATTTGTTTTAATTCCATGTGTATTTACTCATTTATTTTACGAAAACTGTTTACATATATTCCTTCCCAACTACTGTGTTAACTCTCTTGTTTAGCTGTAATCACAAATTTAACAAAACGTGTAAATTTGTTGTAAAACTATATCTTGTTGCCACCATTTACAGCAAAACATTTTTTTCATAAAGTATTTTTTATAGACATCACTTTCGCGTTAACAAGTTATATGAAGAAACTTTTTTTTAAGTTAATTCCTACTTAGATCTACAAAGAATAATTTTATTTTAGTTATTTTTTTAATAAATAGTTATACAATTAATATAAATATGTATATACATAAGACAGAATCACAATATTAAATGACAAAATAGAAAACGATTTTCCTTGCAATTTTCAATTTTCCTTTCAATGTATGATGTTGGACAGTTATTTTTGTTTGTTAGTATTTATTCATTAATTAAATTTAATGAATGAATTAATATTTGAAAAAACTGTATTAACACATGTGTCATTCACTACAAGTTAAAAAAAAATATATATATTTGAACTTGAATGGATGAATAGAAAGTACTTTATTAATAATTGATTATTTGAACCATATATATATATATATATATATATACAATCGAACCTCCATATAACGAACCTCTATATTGCGAATTTTTCTATGTTGCGAACTGTTTCCTGGAACCAAAACATTTCACGATTTTCTTCGTAAAATAACCTTCCTATAGCGAAGTGCATTTTCTATATAACGAACTTTTTCTCTTGTTATTCAATTTTTTCTCCCTATTTTTGAAGTATTTTTGGACATTTCGAATTGTTCTCTCTTTTAACACATTTTTGTTGGTCATAAATCTTGAGCTGGTTGAAAAAGATGACTAACTCGCCGAGAGCAATAGAATTCTAGGCATTTCGTCCTAGAAGTTCACCTTTAATCCCCTTTGTCCAGTTCACTGGAAACATATTCGATATCCCCTTTCACCCTTAGTGGAGTCTCATGTCCTTGAGCTAGTCTCCGTTCATTTGTAGTATTGATCAGTCGCACTGGTAACTTCGTTTCTTGTAGCTCGAAAATGTCAAAACGTAAGTCGTCGAGTATGAAAGGAAAAAAAATGAAATCTTCAGAAAGCGGATAAGGGTGTGAAGAAATTTCTCTTGAAATTTTTCTTTCTTTTTTTTATAGGTAAGATATATGAAATAAATATATATATTAATTTACAAAAAAAGTGTGAATAATTACGTTTTTAATATATATAGTGCTTATGAATTTAAAATTTATTTCATATGGTTTACAAAGAAAATTGAAAGATGAACCTCTGTATAACGAATTTTCCATATAACGATCTTTTTGGGGGGGATTTAGCGACGTCGTTATATAGAGGTCCGATTGCATATATATATATGGATATCGAATGTGATTGATGGATGTTATATCTTGTTTGTAGAGAATAAGCCTATATATATAAGGAGAGTGTGAACGAATGGTAGGAATTGAAACATGTATTCAGTTATATTTCCAGTCAATAAAGAGAAGAATCACAAAAAAGGAGCTTTTGAGGAAAATACGAATATTCTTTTGCGATGTTTGCTTTAATGACTTTAAATAGAAATAAAATGAGCTTGGATATTAAACTTATGATTTTACAGTAGAATTAGTTGACAGAACCAAGAAATTTTTATTTTGGTTTATTTATACTAATTTATTATTTATTTATGGTAGTCAAGATATATTTATTGCAGCTTATTAAAAAGAAAAAATATTGTTTGATAATTTTTATTCTATTAAATACCTAACATTTCACAAAACAATAATTTAACAGTCTTCATCACAATCAGAATACTGCGAGAAATGTATTAAAATAATGTACCTTTAAACAGGTATCCCCATTTCATATTTTAATAAAAAAAAGGGCATGTGATATTTTAAGGAAATTATAAAATTGTTAACAAATCAAAATTTAAGTTGGTGTATTCCTTTAAAATTATAAAAGATATTTTAAAATCTAACAAATAAAAGTTGTTATTCATTTTTAAATCCGTATTTCTAGTTCTGTTTGGTAAATGTTCATACATCTTGAATAAAGTTTTTAAAGTTTTTCTAATGGTAAAACACTTCACCGTAACAACAATTGCAACAATGTTCTTCGAATCAGAAACCTTTACAGCTTGAATTTTAAAAATAGTTTATTACTCTTTATTCTTATAGCTTATTGCTCTTTAAATCTTTTTGAAAGGATAAAAACATATGGATTTTGAGTAAAATAACTTCTATCACAGTAAGCTGGCTCTCTTCAAATTCTTAAAAAAAACCCCATTGCTTAAACCAAGGGTGGGCAATTGTCTTGGCTCGAGGGTCGCGTTATGGCAGTGGAGTTATCGGAAGGCTACGCCTTTTTAAAATGGTTGAAATTCATTTTTTAAATTTGCGTCTCATAAAAAATATAAATTGTACCATGAAAATCAATAAATATGTTAAATAAAATTGTTTCAGTTTTATTCAATTTACTTATTGGGCTTTCACATATCTATAGCTGCAAGCGCATGTAATTTTAGAATCAGTTTAAAGAAGCAAATGTACCTTATCACACATTTTCAATTTCTACTATTATATATATATATATATATATATAGTTCACTCTCTCTTTCTCCTCTCTCTCTCTCTCTCTATATATACAGTGGTGGCCAAAATTGCGGTCACTTTTTAAAATTGTTATATTTTTTTTTAAGTTTGTATGCTAATAGAAAATATCCCGTTGAAGAAAATACAAAGTGTTTTATATCATTCTAAAGAGAATTTAATACTAAATTCAATCCAAAAAACAAAATTCAAATATTTGCAAAGCAAAAGAAGTTATGCTTCAATAAATATCGACATACATTAGATACTGAAGATTGCAGTGAGTTATTAGTGCTTAGTGGGATAGCCTTTACTTTTATTACAGCTTCACATTGATGTTTTATTGAGCTGAAAATATTTCCTTCATTATTACATGATGCCAGGAAACAATTATATCTTCAATTAGTTCCTATTTCGGACAAGAGTTTCCAAACAGTGCCCCAAGTGTTCGATAGCATTGAGGTCAGGACTGTTTCCTGGCCAGGACAACAACGATATTTTGTCAAGAAAGAATTACATCAAATAAAAGAGAACATCGGACACCTAGAAGGAGATTTTTGAGGAGAAAGTGGTCTTTCCTATGCTAAAATTGAAAGACAGGTGGATGGTTTAGTAATTACATCTGGAGACTGAAAGTTTTGTTTCAGATGTCAGAAAACAAATTTAAAAAAAAGCAAAGCAGGAAAAGGCCGAAATAGGTGCATTACATCTGTTGATGACAGAAGAACAAAAATACTATTTCTCCAAAATAAAAGAATATCAACAACGGCCATCAGAAGTTATCTGAATGATACTGGTGTTTCTGTCAGTTCAAAAACAATCAGGTGAAAATTAGCAGATGTAGGACTAAAAGATAGAATTCTAAGAAAAAAGCCGTATCTCAACTTACAGCAGCGCTAAAAGGGACTACAGTAGGCAATGGAACATATTATTTGGACTAATGATTAGGGGTCACAAGTTATATGGGGGATGAAAATAAGATATCGTTATTCGTTAGCGATGGTCGAAAATATTTAAGACGTAGAATAAGAGAACTGCTACATCCTGACTGCATCTAGGCAACTGTGAAGTACCCACATAGTTTTATCATTTAGTCATGCATATCGGCAGATGGTATCGATCGCCTTCATATCATCGATGGGATACTGAATGTCATAAAATACATTGCCACCATTCTAGAACCCAAACTTCTGCCTTCCACCAGGGATCTATTTACCACCAATGCTTCATTTATTTTTCAGCAAGATTCTGTTCTTTGCCACACAGTAAAGTAATTGAAAGACTGGTACCGTTCTAAGATCATTGAGTTGTTATCCTGGCCAGGAAACAGTCCTGACCTCAATCCTATTGAAAACTTAAGGGGGCATCGTTTGAAAACTCTTATCCGAATGAGGTACCCATGAAATAAAAATTAACTAATTGACGATATAATTGCTTCCTGACATCATGTAATAACGAAGGAAGAGCTTAAAACTATTTTCAGCTCAATGAAACATCGATGAGAAGCTGTAATAAAAAATAAAGACTACCCCACTGAGCACTGATAACTCATTGCTATCTTCAGTGTGTGTGTGTGTGTATGTCTAATGTATATCGATAGTTATTGAAGCATAACATTTTTTTGAGTCTGTTTATTGTATTGAATATAGTATTAAATTCTCTTTAAAATGATATAAAAAAACTTTGCATTTTCTTCAACGTAACATTTTCTATAAGCATTTATTTTTATTTCTAATGGGCTGCGAATTGATCATTAACCATTGCTGACCTAGTACATCCCCCGGAAGCTGGTATCACTTTTTAGTGCGGTGTCCTATAGGCGGATACCAATCGCCGCAGGTAATTTTGATACCCAGTTTCTTCCCTAGAGGGAGGCACCTGAGCTCTGACGAAGTGAACCTGTACCAGGATTTAATTTTGCCGAAAGCATCCAAGCCAAACAGATGCTCTAGGGATCTTTTACAAGACGTATAATCATACGACATGGCCGCTGTCGATTTTCTGCATCATGAAAATCCACCGACTTGGGCCGGGGTCGAACCCGCAAACCTGGGTACAGAAAGCCAGCGACAAACCAACCACGCCACCCAGCCGGCCGTAGAAACTTAAGAAACATAACAATTTTAAAAAAAGAGTCCACAATTTTGGCCACCACTGGAAATATATAAATCTTTCTCGAATTTTCAATGATTAATAGAATATTTTTATCCATTCAAGTTCAAATACATTTTGTAAAACTTGTAGTGGATGACATTTGATGTTAATACAGTTTTTTCAAATATTAATTCATTAATTAAATTAAAAAATGAATGAATAGTAACAAACAAAAATAATAGTCCAACATCTTATTTCGGGGATGGCGAACCAATGTCACGCGACACTATATTTTGGGCACGCCAGCGATCAAAACGGTTTGCAATTTAGTTCAAAATAATAGAGTTCAATATGAAGTATTACGAGAAAACGCGAGTGATAGATCACGGGGCGGCGAGCACACTCACTTGTTATTGACTTGGCTTAGTTACGTTGCGTCGTGGACTTCAGTTGCTAACGATGCAAAGTTTGTCTACGCATAGCATATTCACAATTTAGTTGGCACAAATGTATTTTAAAATTTATTTGTGTCATATTTAATATTATATGTGTTATACTTCCGTAATTAATTTTTTAATGCAGGAATTTTCAGTAAGATTTTCTCAATTTCATGAATTCTCGGAAATGCTTAAGTTTATTTTGTACCTTGATATGACTTCATTTGAAAAACTGAACTTTCCCAATGCGATTGGTTGTAAATTGAAGAATTTGAATCGCATCTGATTGATTTCAAATCTGATTCAATATGGATTCAGAAATGTATTGAAACAAAGAAAAGATGGAGTTGATTAAAACAGAAAGATTAACAAGAAATATAAGTAAAAATGCCAATAACGAAATTTTCGAAACGTTGAATTCGATTCCAATCACTTTTAACTGTTTGCAGAAGCTGGCTCATACTATTTTAACCATAATTTCATCTACCTATGCTTGTGAGTCATTATTTTTAGAGATGAACAACAAAAAAGACTCGCTTTGAAACCGCTTTGGCAGATCACTCCAATTCAGCATGTATTCTACTAAAAGTAACATCTTACAATCCTAATATAAGTTATCATTTAATATTCACATCAGAAATCACACTAATGCTACTTTAATTTGAATTACAAGTAACTAAACATCTACTACTATACGGTGCAAAACGTATTTTTTCGTAGTAAACAGTTTTGAGTTGTTTGTATATATTTAAATTTAATATTTTCCCAATAATCACAAGTCAAAACTTTTTGACGGCACGTCATGCCTCATCAAATATTTCTTTAGAAAAAAATGACACGTTGCTCAATAAAGGTTCGTCACCCCTACCCTATATAGAATGGAAAATCGTTGCGCAATGGGTAGCACATTGAACTTATAAGCCAAAGGTCATTGGTTCGATTCCCACCTGGGATACCCTAATTTCTAAGAAGGTGATTTCTTTTTGCTATACTAATTTATTAGAATAACTTAAGTTAAATTTATGAATAAATAGTAACAAACAAACAAAAAATAGTCCAATTACATATGCAGAAAGGAAAATGGAAAATTGCAAGGAAAATCACTTTCTATTTTGTCACTTAATATTATGATTCTGTTATATGTAAATATATATATTTATATTAATTGTGTAATTCTTTAATAAAAAGTAACTAAAATAAAAAAAATTTGTTGACCTAAGAAGGAATTGACTTATTATTTTTTTTATATTACTTGTCTACATTTTTTTTGAAATCAGGAGTGAGATAACATGTTGAAATTATTATCACAGATTGTAAATTAATGCAGTTAATCTCGATTCAACCCAGATTTTCTGACTGTCTAGAAGGGCAACAAAAAATTTTTTTCAATTCGCATGTGGCATGCGGATCACTATTTGCCCACCCAAGTCTAAACTATGTCGCATTATTAAAATCGGCAGAAAGAGACACATTAAATTATTTTTTAAATAAGTGTTATTTTTGGAGGAAAAATAATAGGACTTTTTAATTATTTGTAATTAATTGTATAGAGGCTCAACCAGAAGTATTAAAATATATAACTTCGAAGTGGGTTTATCCATGTTTTACGACAACAGAGGGGAGAAATTTTAAGAAAAAAACGCCGATAATTATATTTCAATGGGTTGTAACTCTGAAAATAATGTGAATTTTTCAAAAATCATAGTTGAACCTCTGTACAGAGGTCTAAGCTATATACAGGCGAAATATTATTATAATAGAAGCATTTTTCACAAAAGGAGAATATTTTGAAAAAAGGTTATTCTAAGTTCATTTTTTTGCCTAAATATTGTATTTAAATTTTTTTTTCTTCGTCAAAATGTCCTTAAAGCTATTTTATACATGTATTCCAATCTAAGTAACACTAAATATCATGAAAATTATTCATTTATGCGCTTTTTAAAATCATTGTTCCGAATGTAGTCGGATACCTTAAACAGAAAAGAAACCCAGTCACGCGAGGTACAGAGTACCCCAGACTCACGAAATTTTTAATTCTGGAAAACTAGTTTTTTGTTACCAATCACCTTGTCAGTATACTCCTATATGGCACAGTCTTCATGAGAATTAAATTGTATTTGTCTCTCACATATCTTCTTTTTTGAGATTACCAAACATTTTTTACATTCTTAAGAAGACTTTGTATCCTAAAAATGACGAAAATATCATTTTTTCGTTTTATTTACTCCTATTCTTTGTATTATTATTTTTCGATTGCTGTACCATTTTTACATGCCTGACAATTTGAAATTGGATAAAATTTAAATAGAAAAACAAATTAGGCATTTTGACCACGCCCACTTTTAAGATAAAATGAGCTAAAAAATGTTTTTTGATAAAAAGATCTATTTCAAAAAGAGAAA